>WSXT02178496.1:0-11845 GCA_011762715.2 Neuroterus valhalla | reverse complement strand
AGAGAGCCATAAGTTACAAATTTAAATATTTACAAAAGTTACAAATTTAGGGGAAACCGCAATTTTCTATCATTAGGCAAAGAAAATATTTTTAGCAATGATAATAGATTTTTTAAACAATTATTTTCCTAACCTGAAATAATTTTTACTTCAATCTAATTGAAAAGTGATAAAAAGTTAAAAATTCCAGGAAAAGACCGCACTATGTAGTATTATTCCAGAAGAAGACAGACATGAACATTTAGAATTGGTTTAAAAAATCATTTTCCCTAAATTGAATTAAATAATTACTTTCTTCAATTCAAAGGTGGACAAAAAGTTAAAAAATTCAGAAAAAACCGCAATTTTGTAGCATTATTCTAAGAGAATATTGTTATAATCAATAAAAAATTGTTTGAACAATTATTTTTGTTAACTTTACTTGATCATTACCTCACTTTAACTAAAACTTCGAAAATAAGTTGGAAATTTCAGAAAAAACCTTTGCTTTCTAACCCCTTTCTAAGAGGAAATTGCTAAAAACAATAATAAATTGTTTGAACAATTTATTTTAACATTTCATCATCACGGCAAAGTAGTATTCCATGTATTTGAAACGACCTGCGTTTAAAAAATCGCAACAAAAATATAATCAGCGCCAAAAACTTGAAAACCCCATTTTTTTACCTATGTGGGTTTTTTGGGTCCCCATAAAACAGACTCATGGGGTTGATATTTGAAACGTAATATTTTATTCGCATTCTGTGACTAATTGTGGAGAGAAATGGTCAATTTTGAAGTCGATCCGCCTAATATTGAGAATTCTGAATAAAATTTACAAAGACGTCTTCTTTTCTTATTGGAAATACGTATTAAACTTCATGGGGCTTGCGCCACCTCTAAATATCATTTTTTTCGTATCAAAATAATGCGTTCATTTTTTCGTGGATTCGATCAAATTTCCGGACGTTTTGTATAAAAATTCGACTAATGTATTCTTGGACCACCCTATTGCTCAAGCTGGATTCACAAAAACTTCCGTAACTTTATCTCTTAACATCTCTAAAAACAACTGATCCCACGAAAATTTTCATGACAGTATATAGTTATTTTTAGTATTTTAACATTCCACATGCATTGGCAGATTGAATTTCCTATACGTTAGACATGATAAAAACAACGGCAGATTTGAATAGAGATACAGATGTATATGCGGTTCTACTTTTATGGAACATACATAATATGGATTTTACGTTATCGTAAACTTATCAACTTCTTTTGATCTTTCATAAGTACAGTGCGTCTTGTTTTTGTAGGTATAGATATTGTGTACACATTCAACGAAAGCAGAAAATTTCCATCTGCAAATGTCGAAATTATAAAACAAACAAAAAATGAAATGAAGATAAAGGGTTTACGGTCTACACGTGAAACTATTCGTAAATGTTACACTGCTACAAATAACTTTTTGAAACTCTGGTCCAACTTTATGATTCAGAGCAACTCGTTAACAGTTTTTTTCCGACGAAATTATTATGTGAACTTTCGTAAAACGTTGCATTTTTTGGTTGAATATTATTTATTTCAAGAAATTTACGTGTGGATATATATATTTTTTGCATCATCATATTCTGGTTAAGTCTTATTGTACCAAAATAAATGGCAAAGCTAGGAAAGAGGATGAATAAGTGGTTCGGAAAAATTGGGATGACTAGCTCAACATTCGGAAAATCTTCAACTTTTTATCACGGATTCTGGAACGAAAAGACACTTTACAAAAAAATTCGTGAAAATTTGGGTTCCTCTCGATTTTTAGGAAATAATTCCAGAGTTTTATATGAAACTATATAATGGATACCACTTCACTCAACGTTATAATTCAGTCGATTTCGCAGAGATTGTAAGAGAATAAATTTTCACGAATCAAAATGAAATCCAATATTTTCAATTTAATTAATTCTCACAAGTGCTATCAACTTCATGAAAATTAATTAAGTTCCACCATATTGTCGAGTTAATCTGAACACCGCGGAAATTTCAATTATGTCAAAATTAGTGGAAAATTTTGGCATAAATATTCTGAAGTTTATCTGATTCTTCTATAGTGTAAAGGGATTTTCAAATATAACTCACACGAAGCAGCCTTATCAATTTTCGGATCAGAAACATATGAGGGATAAAAAATAACTTTTATAGCCTTTATGACGTAAAATTATTCAAAATATTTGATTAGTTAAATGAATCAGTGCGGTAGATTTCTGATTTGAGGGTGGCAAATCAAATTTTCTGTTAGAATTGATCAAAATGGCAATCTTAGAATAAAATTGGATAATTGTGTATCTATGTATAGCTAGAAGCTTATAATTTCTGTAAAATAAAGGATCGGCGGACCCCTCCGTATGTCAGTTGGTAGAGCACCTGTGGAAAATAACCAATATTTCCAACCTCTGTCAATATGGTTCTCATTATATAATAAATCAAATATCTCGTAAGCCAGATATTAAGAAAAAAATCACGATTCAGCACCAAATATGAACGATACAGAGATTGCAGTGATTTTTGGAATTCCGGAGCACAATGTTCTCCGTGGTGAGAACACTACAAGAAAATGTCCTCAGTACTTTTATAACACTGAACTAAAATCTGTTCGGAATAAGATCATAGAAAAATCTCTGAAGTAGAAAAAAAAGAGAAATTGATTATGAGATATCATGTTCCATTGAGAAATATTTGCACCTTTCTTCTTCTAACTGTAGCCCGAAATAAATGAAGAGGGTCAAATCACTTATTATAATGATCTGCGTAGACGGCGCGGGTGGCTCTGCAGCTTTAGGCCTTGGCAGCAACCAGCTTTACCGTCTCGTTTTTCCTTTCGTCATTTGCTAATTACCGATGCGAAGCTCGACTAAATACCGTGCCTTCCCGTTACGTAATACGCGGAACATTTATTCCCAATGGCATCACTTTCAGAGACAAACTCGAACGGGACACATTCAGGAAGTCGTAATTAGGAATTGTACGAGAAAAGCATCGCGGTTCGTGGTGTGTTCGTCGGATTGAGAGAATAAATGAAAAGCTGAGATCGAAAGACGATCGTGAAAATGGAAGTGTAGGAAAACTTAATTCGCGCGAAATGTGGATGAACCTGCAAATTATCCCCGTAACCTTATCAGTTTCCGATAACGGAGAGAAGTGCAGCTCGTTACGAAACGCGCGTCTAGACCAAATGAGGCTACGACTGCAAAGCGAGTGAAACGTATGAACTTTTCGAAGGAAGTAGGAAAAAAGGGGAAAAAAGAAAAAAAGAAATATAGGAAGAAAGAGGAAATGGAGTGAGCTCGAAAACTCGCTGACCGGGAGATGTAATACGACACATGTGGGAAAAAGACTTTTTTCATGTTTTCCGTTTATTCGCTGAAACGTCGAAGACATCTCTATAGAAGGACAAGGGAGGGAAAGGAATTGCGAAAATGAGGGGAATAGTTGTTTTTTGGTTGCTGATATGTTCTACGCGAAATATTTATCTCTGTTGTAATAATATAATGTCATATTTGAATGACAGATGCAGGTGTTCTTCAGATTTTTTGTGATAACATGCAGTGTGATGATAAAGAGAGGTAACATAAATGTCGAAAAAGAGAGAAATCTGGACAAAATTGTACAAAACAAAATAATAAATATATTTGTGAATGTTACTCGTGTTGATACTCCGTACGAAGGGTGGGAATGTTAATTGGCAACAAATAACTTCAGCGTTGGTGTCATGCATCGGAATAGTAGATAAACATAAATTTATTTTTAACAATAATGGCGAAAGAAGGATATCAACGTTGGATTTCTTTTATATTTTAATTCAAATACCCTTCAGAATGATCCCGCATTCGGATGAAATTTGCTCTCGAATAACTATTTTCTGCTACACGGTTGAACAATTACTAGAAAAGCTTATGCCTCAAAAGAAATATTAGCCAAGTAATGTTAAAAATTTTCTGCTTACTTCAAATCTTTCCGTACAAACGATAATGATTAAAACCAAGGCCGGCGGAAAAGGTGGGTATGGGTAGCACTACCCACCTGAAAATCTGAGCAGACATATTTTTTTTTCTAAAAAATGGTGGCTTAGGAGCAGAATTCGAGACTAAATATAACAAGTGAATGATCCTTTACTCAAGGTAGATAATTTCCAACCTAATTAGAATAATTTCCACACAAAAGTTATATTTTTAATTCAAAGACATGATTAGGAGAAGGAATTTCTTCTGAAACAGATCAAGTTTCAAACCAAAAAAGACAAATGTTTCACAAAGCAGTTGGATTTTTCACCCGGAAATATAAATGTTTAAAAGAAAAGAAAATTTCTAACCACGGGGTTCCATTTCATTTCAAAATTTTCGAATTCATCAACTAGAAAGACGAATTTTTAACGAAACAGTCGGACTTACAAACAGGATGGCGGACTTTTATGAGGGAAGTATGAGTTTTTCAACAAAATTGTTATATTTAACAAAAAATTAGGTTTTTAACCAAATAATGAGATTTTGAAACGAAAGATGATAAGAATACGTTTCTTTCAACAAATTAGGTTTCAAACCTAAAAGACAAAATTCGGTAGAAGATAAGAACTTTTAACCAAAACAGATTTTTCTAACAAGAAAGAAGAAAAATTTTAACCAAGCTGTTAGGGTTTCATACCAAAAGACAAATCGTCTATAAAGCAGTGGATCCTCAACCTAAAAATATCATTCTTCAACAGAAAGATGAATTTCTAACCCAATAGTTCAATTTTTCATCGAATAAGAAGAATTTTCAATAAAAAATAGGATTGAAATTTAATGTTATTGTTGAATTTTCCAACGGAGTAATAACATTCTTAACCTTATAGTAAAATTTTAAATCAAAAGTGATGAATTTTCATACTAAAAAGACGAAATTCAAAAACAATTTCGAATATTCAAGATAAAACAATAAATGAACTGCAACCCTTTAGAAAAAAAAAGAGTTGTCAAAGTTTCCTGGTAATGGATTAAAAGTTGTAATGTTTCTTCATTTAATGATATTGATAATCAGATATTTATTAAATTTTTACATGAAAGTATGCAAATATAAAATTTCAACACTTGTTTTCAATATGAAAATTCGTATTCATCTTGAATTTTCTTTTGTTGAAAATCGACTGTGCAACCTAAAAAAACAAATTTTCAACGAATATGTCATAACTGCTTGGTTGGAAGTATAAATACTTCCGAAAAAGGGAATTTTGTAATCAAATAGAATGACCTTTTGAAGAAATGCTTGAATTATCTAGCAAAATAGTTGAATTCTCAACAAAATATTAAGATTCCAGGCGAAAAGAAATAAATTTCTACCAAAACAGTTGAATTGTCAACTTAAGAAGAAGAATCAAGAATTTCTTCCAAAACAGATGAAGCTTTCAAGCAAAACAAAAAATTTAAGAGAACAGTTCAATTTTCAGCAAAAAGACATTTCTCAGTCATAAAAGAAAATCTACTTAAACCAAACTGTTTAAGTTTCAATACCGAAGGACAAGTTTTCTAAAAAGTAGAGGAATTTTAAACTCGAAAATATCAATTTTCAATGAAGAAGGATGTAAATTCAATGAAATTGTTAAATTTTTAAACGAAGTAATCTAATTCTCAACCTAGTAAGAAGATATTCAATCGGAAAAGAAGAATTTCCATACCAAAAGTACGAAATTCAGCAAAAAATATGAAACTTTGAAGGAATAAAAAATGGAGGGCGACCCGTTTCGTAAAAAAATCGAGTTTTCACATTTTTTCGTATATGCTTTAAAATTCAAAATTTTTATTTATTGAATCCTTACATGGATTTATGCAAATATAACATGTGTAACACTTGCTTTTGATATAAAATTTGATTTTCTCATCAATATTTTCAATTGTTGAAAATAAAGGAAAATTGGAAATCAAATTTTTCAATCTTCCAATTATTAACAACTTGAAAATTGACCTTTCGAAAAATCTGTATTTAAAAATTAAACAGTTAAATTTTGTATTGAAAACAAGTGAATGTTATTTCATGGTCTTCGATTCTGATAACACGGATAATATAATTATACGAAGATAAAGATTAGTTTTATAAATATCTTACTATTTAAAGGAAACTCTGAGAATAGTTGGACAAACAGTGTTACAAAAAAAATTCTTGGTATCTGAAAATTTAACCAATCAGCGCTTCCTCCAATTCAGAGGGAGCTGACTAGCTCGATCTTGAAATCCTCATGAATTAATTCATTTCTCGAAATTCGAAACGAACCTCAACGTTAGCGCTTGGTAAGTAAATGGTGTTTCATATGATCATAGGAAGAACTTTATGTAACTCAAAACGATAGACGAAAGTAATAAAAAATGGTGTAAAATAATGTAAAATCTCACTTTATTACATTTTTTAAGTGAGACTTGAAAACTAACTATGAATCCGCCTCCTCCCGACCCCCCCTTCGGTAAGAGAAAATACCCACCTGGACTGAACGCGTTTCGACGGCCCTGAATAAAACGTGGGATATTATTCAGAAATCGCCAGCTTCGATTCCCGATTTAATTGTCATGACACTCTTTTTTCCTCTCCATCGAAACAGCACAAAATAAATTATTAAAAATCGAGGCTAATTAACTTATTATCAATTTCCTATGGAATGTCATACTCTTGTCCTCTCTGAGCGAGTTCCCACTACACAAAGAGATGCGCGGAAATTATTCCTGCTTTAGGACCAAACTTCCTCGGCGATTCAACCGGCGTTATGCTGGCTCGAGTCTCCGGCAACGTAATTAATTATCCATCGAGCAACGAAGCTGCTGTCGGACGTAACGTTGATATTGCTACTCAACCTCTCAAATGTATGATATTCCAAGTCCTGATTAAGATTTTGATGTCAGTATTCAAAATCGAAAAAAAGGTTTCAACCATCATAGTAAACTATTCTAACTGTTTTAGAAGCCAAACATGGGGAAATATTCAGCTGAATCAGTATTTTTCCATTGAATCAATCAATATGATTGTTCTATGAAAAAATCGATTGATAAATAAAACTTTTGGTAAGTGAGACTCCTCTAACAGAGCCAAATATAAATAATTCGAAGGGTTGGACCCACCATCAAGCTAAATCAACAAGATTTTCAAAAATAAAAGGGAAAAATATGATTTAGTTTGATATGTCAAATTTTTTATCCAGGCAACTGGATACAGTCAGACAAAGTATTTTCTGGAGAAAAATTTGTTTCCTGGTATAGATTTAAGGAACAGATTCATTTACCACACAGAAAATTTTATGAGAATCTGAATAATATGTATCAGAAGGGTATCGAAGGATGAAAAATGACGCAGGAAAAACATCCTGAACTTTTCAGTATCTTTATTTTCGCTCATAAATGTTCTACACCTCTTTTTTATTTCTTGATCATAAATCATGTTTGTAAATCGTTGTATCATATAATAGTACATTATGTAACAGGGGCGCAAGGAACAGATTTTCTCCGCGGGCAGTAATTGCCCGGAGGGAAAAATCTTCTTCTGCTTTCTGTTACATATAGTATTTAGTTCCACTCTTGATCGTACGCATCTTTTGGTCCTTCAAATTTTGGCACAAAGTAACGAAATTGAAGAAAAAATCGAAGTCAAATCATAATCAAACATCATCAATCTTCATCATAATCAATCGACTTCGAAAATTATCATTATCAATCATCATCATCAATCGTCATCATCAATCATCATCAACTATCACCACCACCTATTATCAATAAATCATCAATCATTCATCAGTCAATATTCAATCAATCATTAACCAATCAAACAATCCAGGAATCATCAATCGATCATTAGTCAATCGTCGAATAATCATAAATTAATCATCAATCATTCATCATACAATATTCAATTAATCACGATCATTATCAATTATCATTAGGTATCAATCATAACCATCAATCATTATCAACAATCGTCACCATAAATCATCCATCAATCATCAATCATTCATCAACCAAAAATCAATCCATCATTAACCAATCTAACCATCCAGGGATCAGTAATCGATTATTGATCAATCGTGGAATAATCATCGAAAAATCATCGATTATTAATCATAGAATCATCAATTAATCACAAATTAAACATCATCATCAATCACCATTATCATCGAATATGATCATCAATCATCACCACCAATTATCAATCAATCATCAATCATTTATCAATCAATCTTCAATCAATCGTCGAATAAGCATCATTCAATGATCAATCACCATTATCATCAATTACTCCGGCACACAAAAAAAAGGTTTCTGTACACCTTACGCGACCTATCTACGGGCATGTTTTTCGATGCGCTGAATCCGAATTCAAATCTGTTTAGGCCCTACACCCTCCGTTTTCGAATAAATTCATCAATCAATATTCAGTGAATCATCGAATAATCATCATTCACTTATCAATCATCCATCATACAATCATCAATCAATCATCAACCAATCATCAAACGATCATCAAATGATCATAAATTAATCATCAATCAATCACCAATCAATCATGAAGCAATATCAAATCAATTATCAACTAGTCATCATTATCAATCACCATTATCATCAATCATCATCATCAATCATCACCACCAATTATCGAGCAATCATCAATGAATCATAAATGAATCATCAATCAATCATCAAACAATCATCAATCAATTATCAAACAATCATCAATCAATCACCAATCAATCACCAATCAAACATCAATCAATCATCAATTAATAATACATACATCAATCATTCACCATCAACCATCATTCAATCATCAACCAATAATCGATCAATCAATCAATCAGCAATCAACCAATAATCATTCAGTCACAAATAATTCATCATACAATCATTCATTGATCTTCAACAAATCCTCAAATGATCATCAATCAATCATCAACCAACAATCAATCAATCATCAATTACCCAATCATCATTAAATTACAAATCATTCATCATACAATCATCAATCAATCCTCAAATGATAACCAATCAATCGTCAATCAATCGGCAATCGATCATCAATCAATCAGTCACTAATCAATCATCATCACTCAGTCACTAATCAATCATCATCACATATTAATTTCACTTCCGCCCCGCAAATCTTACTTTCTCCCCGCGAATTTCACTTTCCTTCCACTAATTTAACGTTCACCCTGCTAATTCCACTTTCGCCCCGCAAATGATAACTCTCAACTTTCATGTGCATATACTCTGTGTGTTCTAGGTAGATATACTAAAATGGATTAAAGACTGATATTCCAATAATCGTTTGAGGCCAAAATCGTACAAGTTAACAAGTTTAGCTATTAGTCGATTCAGAGAATGGTTAAGACAGGAGCGTTTGAAGACTCGTATGATCGAGATAGCAACACGGGAAAGGTAGTTCGCGAGAGGCTTCATTACAGTTCGCTTGAAAGTTTCTCTACCAATCTGGCTTTATCTTCCGCGTCATCGTTACAACAGCGTGGCGTGCCAATGGATTTCCTCTCTTTCTTGATATCGAGCGAAACTTCGACGACTATGGGGAGGTGAGATTCCGAGTAAGTCGTTGTGATTAAGTTCTACAACGAATAAAGTCACTAATAGTTGAGAAATCAACCCTTATTTTCATCCCTCAGGTGATGAACCTGAAAACTGCTGTAAATTGAGCACGCGTCATTCAGATCTCGCGCTTCGCGCTCGATCACGTATTTCTCTCGTGCTACGCCGTCCGTATATTTTTCACTTCGCTCTTTCCGCTCGTTTACTCCCTTGCTCGATTCAGTTTACAGTCAGGACTGAAAATATCGCAAAACTTTCGAAAACCTCTACTTAAATGAAGATTATTGAATTTTTAAATATTTCTGATGATCAATTTTTTAACAATAATTTCCTTAAGGCTTTACTGGCCTTAAGAAGCACGTTCTCATTACATTACTCGCCACCGATATTTACATTTCGCATAGTTTGACTAGCAAATTAAATGTTTCATTATTCAAAAAGCGTCGTCATGATAAAAACAAAGAATATACGTCATGTTGGAAAATAATTCATAAAAAACTCTTAATCCTTTTATAGAAGAACAATTTTACTCTTCGATATTTCTTCTTGTATTTTATTGTTCGGCTGGAAAATGGTATTTTTTCAATTTTTTAAGTGCGTTATTGCGATTAAAACGAACATTTTTCGTCTTATTTACCACTGCATTTTTTTGTATTCCGAATCGTTTTACTGAAAAATGCAATTTTTTATTTTTGATAACATTTTTTACGATTGAAAGAAAAGCAATGCATCTTATGAGGAAAATGCAGAATAACGATTCGGCGAACGATTCCGGATTTCCGGTCATTTCTCGGTTCTTCACGGTCAAGTTTTTCAATTTTCCGGGTCAACTAGAAGTAATATATTTATATTTCTCGCAAAACATCCTTTAACACAACATATCAAACATTGCAAAATGAATCAATTTCGGAAAGGATACTCACATTTTCAACAAAAAAAAGCGTTTTTTTTTACGAAAATCTGAACAGTTAAACTTCTTTTCACAACCAATGTGATAAATTTGAAAAAAACCGTGATTCTTCAACCAGAACAGTTAAATTTCAGACCCAGAAGATGAATGTTTAACCAAAAATATGAATATTTAACTGAAGCACTTCAATTTTTAACTATAAAGGTGGATATTCAGAAAAGAAGATTGATTTCCAAGTAGAAAGCATAATTTTCGGAGGAAAAATACTATGTTCCAACAAAATAGTCGAATTTCGAATTAAAAAATATTTGTTTTCAACCAAAAATGAAACTGTAATATTTCAAGTTTAAAAAAAATTCAAACCAAGCAAATAAATTTTATACTAAAACAAAGAATACTCAAATTTTAAATTGGAAAAAATGGATGTTCAACTAAAAAGAAGGATCTTAAATTAAAACTATGGAATTTTCAATCGGAATAAGTTGAATTTTCAGTTGAAAGAAATCACTTATTACGAAAAGAATGTTCAACAACAAAGAACTGACTTCAAACAAATAATCACATTTTCAGAATAAATCATCAGGAATCAGATGAAATATAATGTAAATGTTTAACTGAGGGAGTTGAATGTTGAATTAGGAAGACGAATTTCGAACTGAAATGATGAACCTTCCACAAGAATGGTTCAGTTTTTAACAATAATCTAATTTTCAAACAGAAAATTCAGTTTTTTATCAAAATGGTTGAAATTTTAACTATAAAATCTAAACTTTTCAAACAAAAATAGAACAGTGACATTTTTGTCTTGAAAAATTGATTTCGAACCAAACATAAGAGTTGTTAACTAGATGAGTGTTCGACTAAAATAAAAAATGCTTAACTGTAAAACTTAGATTGTTAACCCGAAAGAAGAATTTATGAAGAAAAATATTTACTTCCGGAGGAAAAGAGAATTTTTTTCCAAAGAATCGATTTTTTTAACAAACTATGTAAAGTTTTAACGAATTTATTGGACTTTAAATTCAAAAAGGCAAATCTTTAGCGCATTGTCGAATTCTGAACTATAAAAGATCAGTTTTGCACTAAAAATGGAACAGGTAAATTCTGAATTTCCAGGTTATAATGATGAATCTTTAACGGGAGTAGATGTATTTGAAGCAAAAAGAATAATTTTTAACCATTAACATGAATTTTCAACAAGAAAGGCAACTCTCCACGAAGTACCGCAATTCTCGAAGAGATAGTTTGATTTTTAAATTCAAAAATCAATTAGTCAAGTAGTTACAATTTCAACCAGAGGTGAATTTTCAATCGAATTTTGACACAGAGCAACAAATTTGAAATACGTTTTTCTTAT
>WSXT02178485.1:0-21542 GCA_011762715.2 Neuroterus valhalla | reverse complement strand
AGTATCTATTTCATTTATGTGATAATTGTAACATTTGACATTTTAGAGTACGCCATTTTGAGGTTAAGGCGTTATCAGAAAATATTAACCTACTTCTGAATTTCTTCAATTTAAATACATAGATTAATTGATTAAGGTTGTCCTAGAGCGAGAGCCAAGTTATCAAAATTTCACGAAAATTTGAACGCGTATAGTTTATGGTGCCTGACATCACCTTATCAAATTCTAAAAAAATCTTGTCGCTGAGTGTCGAGTTACAAGTTTTTAAAGTTTAATACATTGGCTCTTATGTCAGTGCGTAGCTTTTTACTTTTTTTTTCGCCGAAAAATTATTCATGGGGAAAGGATCGACATAAAAATCGAGTTCATTGTGAAGTATGATTTCAAAATGTAGTACGCGAAGTTTCATAATGATTTTGTCGGCAGAAGGAAAGTTACACGGGATTTGATTGGCAAATTTACGAAATTCGAACTTCTACTCGAGAATCATGGCAACTGCTCACTAATGTGAAACTAGAATTTTTCCTAATGTGAAAAAACTCCTTCCAGATCATATATACCCTGTATACGTACAAGTAGACGTACAAGTTCCAATAACCCATTCTCTTCAGGCTTTCAGATGCTTCTGTTCCCAAGAATCTTTCGTCGAGGTACAGTTCGGATTGAGGCAACGAATTTTAGCTTTCGACCATCGAGCACGGAATTGGATGTATCATTTTTCCTACACGGCAAGGTGAGGAATGATTCTCGAATAGAATATTTTCAAACTATGCGTTTTATTTGATTTATTTTTAATTAGCATGAGCTGTGTCACAAATGCATGGTACCCAATATATAATTATGTATAAATGTATTTTGCAGAACATAACCCAATAAGATTACGAGATCGAGAACAGCAGGAAGCCAGTTTCTGATCGAGGAGACACACTCCAGCCGTTCATCATCGCTATCGATAATAATTTGTGAACAATAGACGCAATTTACGTTTATGTCGATGGCGTGAACCGGACAACATACTTGGCATTTCATTCAGCGATACATGTATAAGCACTCTACAGTAAGAAGTTGCAGTCGATATGTGCATCCAAGAGCCCATTTTGAAGTAAGTTCCTAGGGTATAAAATATAATCTGTTGTTTAAGGGGGTATTATACCCAAATGGCCCAGAAATTACTGCTTTTTTGAGTTGTTGTAAAAGAAAAACCATTGAATATTTTAGAATTAAACTTTTTGTTTGTTGAACTACATGATTTTATTAACAAATTACATTTTTTAAATAATAGAATATTCATTTGAATTGCAATGGCAACATCTTGAAGTTGAGGCTGCAGAAAAAAGTTGCTCCACGGTTGACATGATTTTTTACGTTCAAATTATCCGAAACACAAAAAGTCACATTCTTTGTATTCAGTAGACTTGTCGCTATAGTCAGTACTAGAAGATATTTTATATCTTGTTTTTAAGTAATCTTTCACTACTTTTTACGGAAAAATTACTATTTTTCCTCTGTTTTTTATTGTTCATTGTAAAAAAAAATAATAAATATAAAAATATTTGAACAAATGATTTTTGCAAGATCGTAGTACGGACCATATAACTATGTATTTGCGAAATAACTCGTAAAATTTCAGAGCCATCGGACACTACTTACCAATAGCACAGTTTACAGTCAATCCGCAATTCCAGCACCATACATTCCACCACACATTCATGTTCATCTTTCCTTGGTAAAATTTGAAAATATACGATCAGGAAAAACGTGACTGATAAAGCATAAAGGACTTGACCGGTGCTCATACCTAATAGAGAGCATGAACCAGCATCGTTATATTCATGGCCTTGTAACTTGGAAATTTTTCATTTTCAGGGCATATCCTTCTGCAAACAGATTTTTTATAAAATCAAAAACGAAAATATGAAAGAAAAAAAGAACATCGATTTTTTCAAACGTCTTGGATAGGATACCCCCTTAATATTATTAAAACCATTCATTTGAAGTTATTCATTACTCCCTTCTTTTCAGGGAATATTTGTGGGACGGATCACACATTCGGAAATTGCAAGACAGTAGAGTGCAGAAAACGTGAGTGGTTCTGAGCCCACAATCAACTTTATTGTGATAGGATATAATAGTATATTTCACGCTATTCAAAAGTATTTTTGGATTTAACTTATGACATACATATTCCTGTAATATAGAGTAGAGTTATAAATAAATATATATATAAAAAATATATTCGTATAACATTTTATATATCAGAATGCGCTGTTACTTGTGCACAGCTAGTTGTACCTCGTCTTTAAAGGCTCTGATTACACATCGGCGTGTTTTTCATTAATAGTCTCAGTGACACACGTGAGTATGAGTGTACTCTTTCGGGATACGGGATTCGTTATTGTCGAACTTTAAAGCTGTGATCCTCCATGAGGATCAGATGGACCCTCTGAGATGACTGAGTCGGCCCTCTGCGAAGGCCGAGTCGACTCTCTGAGATGATCGAACCAATCTTCAAAAAGGGCCAGATCGACCCCCTCAGAAGACTGAGTCGACTCTCTAGGAGGATCGAATCGGCCCTCTCAGAAGGCCGAGTCGGCCATCTGGTGATGACCAAGTCAACTATCCGCGATAAACGAATCGAGCCTCTAAGAAGTCCGAACCAAACCTCTCGTTTCGATCCTCTACAGATGGTCGCTTTGGCCCTCTAGAAGGCTGTCCCATATTCGGCCCTCAAAGATAGTCAATCTGGACCTCTAGATGGTTGGACTAGCCCTCCATTTTTCTCCGTGTACACTGTCGACATCTCGAGTCACGATATTTTAAGTAGTTACCGCCAGTTATCGTCGGACATATACTTGAATCGTGTACTTTTATTACAAATAAATAGATTTTTGGGAGGTAATTTGAGGTCATTCAAATGTGGTTCAATCAGCTTTGTAAGGTTTTACTCTGAATTGGTAACATTCGCTGAACAAAACTTTATTTGTTAACAATGCGTCATCATCGCTAGAGTGTGAATTTGACCCATTCAGGGGACTATAAATGTCCAACCCAAATGTGAATAATGTGAATAATGACGTTGATTCCCTGTCGAGGCAAAATTACTAAAAGATAAATAGGCAACAGAAGTCAATGCTGATGATGAATTACATCACTGGTGAAAATTCAAAAGTGCTAAATTTCCACTATATATCAATCAAGTCATTTATTATCGTGAAAGAGTGATATAAATACTTTACATAAAAATTAGAAGTGATAAAACAGGGAGAATTGTGTCAGAAAACAATGGCTCTGAAAGCCATAGGGGAATATATCAACTTTGTCCCCAGCTGAGTGACATAATCAGTTCCTTTTGAAAGAGCTAGAATAGTCAAGAAGGATGAAGTGAAATGTGGGTTTCGTGGATAGGGGCACGTTTGTTCCCAAATCTATTCGAAATTGTCTCGCAGTTATGCAAATTGTAATTATCATGCAGATCAATAAAATTTTATCATTTTTGCGTTTGACAACGCTCAATGAGTAATGGAGAAAATCCCACCGTTGTCACCATGTCAGCTGAAATCTCATCGCGATGACCATTAGGGTGATCCAAAATGTATTAGAAAATGTTTTTTCGAATTTGTAAGCAAAGCGCCCGGAAATTTGTTCAAATTCACATAAAAATGAACGTATTTTCTATATTTTTTTAGATTATACTTAGAAGTGGCGCAAGCCACAGGAGGTTTAACACGTATTTCCCATAAGGCAAAAAGACGTTTTTGAAAATTTTATTCAGAATTCTCAATATTGAGTGAATCGAGTTCAAAATTCACCATTTCTCTTCACAATGAGACACAGCATGCAAATAAAATATTACTTTTTGAATAATACCCCCATAAGTCTATTTTATAGGGTCCCCGAAAACCCTCATGAGTTAAAAAATGGGTTTTTCGAGTTTTTTGCGCTAAATATAATTTTTTGTGGCTCTTTTAACGCAGATTGATTCCCAGACATGAAATACTACTCACTTTTCACCTAAAGTAAGTAATTATTTATTCTAATTTGGCAAAAATAATGGTTTAAAACAATTTTAAATGTTTACAACTATCTTTTTCTAGATTCATACAACATACTTCCGGTTTTTCCTGAAATATTTAACTTTTCATTACTTTACAAGTTTAATTTAATAATTGATTCATGTCAGAAAAATCATTGTTTAAACAATTTATTATCGTTGCTTATAATATTTTCTCTGCTTCATGATAGAAACTTGCGATTTTTTATGAAATTTTTAACCTTATGCCCACTTTTTACTCGAAGTAAGTTATTTTTAATTTAACTTAACATTTTGAATAGTAGGGGGAATTGTTTTAAGTAATTTATTTTTCTTCTCTTCCTAATGTTTAAAGAGAATGAATCAAAACGCAAAAGCTGAATTCATTAGGTGAAATTTGAATTTCAAATTTTCTACTAAAATTATGGATCTCCGACGCCAAAATTGAATTTTTAAGGTAGCAGTTCAACTTTCAACCAAAGAGTTGAATTTTCGACCTAAAAATATAAATTTTTGATACAAAAATATAATGTTTGATATCTCAAACAAAATTTTTACTTTAAATCAGAAACAATGCAATTTAACCAGCAATTACATCTGTTCAATCTAAATCAATCTAATTGAATTTCATTCGAATACCATTCAGTGCAAAGTTAAACAATGCAGAAAAAATAACAACTTCCTAGCACTTATCTAAGAGGAAATTATTATAAAAAATCTGCCCGCTGCTTGACGCTCGCAAATTTGAGCGCGCCTACGGCGCGCGTCTTCCGGATTTCGCGCTCCGCGCTCGATGGTCATCTCACCTCGCGCACTAGAAAGAAGTTTGTCCAGAACGGTGGAAAAGTTTTGTCGCCTAATTTTTGCACATGTTTTGTAGGTTTTATAAAAATTTCTTTTTTTTCATTTTTTTATTTTATTTATTACAATCTATTTGATTTTTCCTAATCTTGTGTCAATTGTCTCGAAGTTGATTTCTATTTATTTTCATATGCGTTTTTTATAAATGAAGCAAAAATTGCTTGTCCTATCAAGAACTTCATTTTACCAAATTGATAGATCTTTTCTTGATGCACAATTTTAGTTCATTCACACAGGTTCACAGTTTATTTTCCATTATTTTTTGTGCGATTAAAATGGGAATTTCCAATTTCTTGAGAAAATTCAATAAGGCTCCCAAAAAGAAAAATTTTTTCGTCTACACTTTTTTCTCATTTCTTCCGTTGTTTAGCTGAAAATTCTCATTTTTGTTTATATTTTTGAATTTCGAAAGTGCCATAATTCTGATAATTTTGTTTTTATCGAGAAACATCATAGCAGTGAATTTTTCCACTTATAACTCGCTACAGGAAACTGTACGTTTTTTTCGAAAATTATCGTGCTCATAGACAGACATACAGACAGACAGACAGACAGACAAACATACAGACAGACAAAAAGACAGACAGACACATTCGTAAAAACCGGTTTTTTGGTTTCAGGAGGTCTCAAAGCGTGGACATTTGACGAAAACGGGGGGGGGGGGATTTTACACACATCTTATACCTTCTCTGATGAGAATGTAAAAATAATAAATTGTTTGAATAAACATGTTTGTGAACTCGCATTGATTATCATTATTATTAATATTATTTCTCTTTAAGTAAAAAGTGGACAAAAACTTTAAGAGTTTAGAGAAAACCAAAACTTTTTAGCACTTATCTGAGAGGAGAAAGCCAAAAACATTTACACTTTGTTTAAACAATTTTTTTGCTGAATTGAATTCAATAAATACTTACTCTGTGTGAAAAGTGGACAAAAAGCTGCAAATTTTGGATAGAACCGCATTTTTGTAGGACTAACCCTAAAAAAATTGTTATAAACAATAATGAATCCTTTGAATAAGCATGTTTTTTACTCGCATTTATTGTCACCTCACTAAGAAAAAAGTAGACAAAAAGCTTTAGAGTTTAGAAAAAACCACAACTGTTTAGCACTTATCTCACAGGAGAAAGCCATAAACCCATTTCTTCACCTATGTTTCTTTTCATGGGGCTTACGCCACGTCGAAATATAATTTTTTTTTAATTTTTTTTTTTTTTGTGGATTCGAACAAATTTCCATGCTTCTCGCATGAAAATAAAAATAAAAAATTGTGACCGCCCTAATAACTATACATTTATATAAAAAGTGTGACGCATAATTATCTGTACGAAAAACAGTATTTCCTTTAACGAACTTTCAAGCTATTGGTTTTTTTATCAAAATAAGCTGACACATATTTAGAAGCGATTTCCGCAAATGTTTGATAAACAATCAGAGAGACGAGGGAGAATTCGATAATAAGCTTCAGTATAGTTTGGATCCTTTTACGGTAAAACTTAACCACCTGTACTTATTGGAGCAGTATGTTCTTGTCAACGTTTGTCTCCAAGAAGTGACAACATCTTTGCTCTGATAACAAAGTATAGCTGATAACCTAATCAATCCAAAAACAGTTAGGCAAGTGCAGAGAGAATTACACATCTAAAATTTTTCAAATCTAGAAGAACCAGCATATTTTTAGCAGGACTATAATAATGAGTCACAATATTTCCAGTAGTAACAGTCAATTATAATCAGACTTTTATCTGAGTAGAATGACATATTATTCCTCAGCCAAAAGAATGATTCCTGAAAGGGACTTCTCACCTTTTTGAGTTCGTATCAGAAAGAGATGACCCTTTTGTAGAAATAATTCTCATAAATCTTTCACAAAAATCCTGAAAGGAAATGTGCTCCTTAAAGATTAAATGTCAGCATAGTTCGAGCCTTCTTCCGATCAAACTGATCAATCTTTATATTATGGGAGATCGATGGTTTTCTCAACGTCAGCCTTGCGGAAGTGAGAGAATCTTATGTCTGATTAAAAATTTTGACTGAACATCCAGTCGCTGCGCAAAAAAATCAGCAAATAGTGAGAGAAGCATATTAACTCCAATTTTTCGGCAAGGAGAGATGCTTGCAAACTCCTAACCTAATATATTGGTTTATGTATCAGAATGAGCTTACGCTATTGCGGATAAAATTTATTAGAATTTTTCATTAATATTCGGAAAAAATTTAATTTTTGAAGAATATTGTCAGCATAACTTGAGCCTTCTTCCGATTGAACTAAACTATCGATGTGCTTCAGAAGCATCATTGTCTTCCCAACGTTAGTATTGCAAAAGGAAGAACATTTTTGCTCTGAATATAGAGTATAGCTAATCATTCAATTATATAAAAACGAATTGTTCAATACGATAAGCGAAATATATCTCTAATTTTCCTGATAGGAAAATTCTACACTTTGAATGATAACAAGTTAATCAGCTTTGTGAAAAGTAGAGACAGTAGAGAGGAAAAAGAAGAAGAAAAGGAAGAGGGGAATTAATGGAAAATATGTTACCAGAATATAGCAGGATTGAAGAGGATAGATAGAGAATGTATGAGAAATTGGGGACAGTGAGAAGTCGAAGTGATGATGGAAACGTATTTAGATGAAAAAGGATGGGAAAGAGTAAGGAGAAGGTTACCAAAACGATACAGTTGACAGATTCAAAATGCAAAGAGGAGGAGCAGGGAAGGCAGAGTAAAGGGAGGAATGTTGATGGGAATAAGGAAGGAATATCTGGCAGGGGAGCATACGAGAGTAATGAAGGAGGAAATTGATAGGTTGTTGGTAGAAAAGTTAAAGATAAAAGAAGATTTTAATGTAGAAACAGGAGATGAAGGATGAAGGGAATAGGGAAAAGAGCAAAAGAGGAAATCTAAAGACAAGGTACTGAGTGGGAAAGGGAAGAAATTTTAAAGTGAATAAAGAAAAAAGGATGGTTTACCATCAACGGAAAAATAGAGGGGGGTGAGGAGGGTGGACTGCACGTTTGGGAGGTTGAAAGGGAACGGTCATTGACTATGTGATAGTAATCGAGGACGAGGTAATAGAGAAGGTCAAGAAACTGAAGGTAGGGGATTAAATAGATTCTGATCATTTCTCATTGATTCTGACGTTATAAGGGGATAATGGTATCAAAGATATGGGTTAAAAGGAAGTAAAGGTAAAAAGAAAGGAAGGGTAAAAATGACAGGAAGAGTGAAATGGTCAATAGAAGGAAAAGAGAAATCAAATGGGAAGCTAAAGGATGTAAAAATGGAAGAAACAAATGTTATGAAGAGACGGAAATACTGATAGAATTAAAAAGAGTATTAGAGGGAACAAATAGGAAACAAAAGGAAGGAAACAAAAGGAAACAAAAAAGGAACAAAAAGGAAACAAAAGAAAGGAGTAAGTGGGTGAAAGAACGGGAATGGTTGGTAAAAGGGAAGGAATGAGGAAAGGAGAAACATAGAAAAGGGTTAAGGGGACGGAGGCGAGGAAGAAGAAGTAGAGATAAATGTAGAAGAAAAAAGAAGAAACATAAATATAAATTGAAGGAAACAAGTTAGAAAGAAGTTAATTGGTGAGAGAAAAGGGATGGATGGGATAATGAATTTAAAGAAAAAAAGAAGAAAATGAGGAAGGATCTGAGAAGATAGAGGGAAGAAAAGGAGTAGAGATGAATATAGAAGAAAAAAGAAGAAATATACTGTAATTTGTGATTAGAAGGAGAGGAGAAAAAAAGGAGATTTGGGAAAGAGGCGGAGAAGGTTAGAATGGAAGGAGAAATTCGGAAAGTGGTAAATAAAGAGAGGAAAATAGGTAGAGGATGGATCAGGATATAGAGATGGTAGAATCGAAAAAGTATTTCTTCGATCTGGTAGGAAAGGTGAAAATAAAGTAAGGAAGGGCGGAAGAGAAGAAGTGAAGGAGGCGAGTAAGGGGACATAATAAGAGAAGAAATAATCAATGTTTAAGGAATAGTGAAAGAGGAGAAGGCTCCAGGTCTGTATGAGATTCCAAATAAAGTATTGAAATATGAGGGAAATGAACTAAAGGGATGGGCGTTGATGATGTGCAATAGGTTATGGAGAGGAGAAGGTTGGCCAGAAATATAGAATGAAGGAGACATGGTACTCATGCCGAAAAAAGGTAGAGAAGAGGAGATCAAGGATTGCAGGGGAGTGACGCTCATGCTAACCTTGTACAAGTTGTAGATAACGGCATTATTGTAGAGACTAAAGAAAGAAGATGAAGAAGAAGAGATAGTGCCACCAAATCAGATGGGGTTTACAAAAGGAATAGGGTTGATGGAGAACATATACGTTGTAAATTATATCCTGAATAGGAGGATCAAAAAACAGAGGGAAGGAATGATAGCTATGTTTGCATACCTAAAAGTGGCGTTCCATTCTCTGGAGCAGGAGGAGATAGAAAAGATTATGGTCAAAGAAGGTATAAAGGAAGGTATATTAAAGAGAGTTTCAGAAATATTTCGTGAGACGAAAAGCAGGGTACAAGTAGCCGATCAAGTAGGCGATAGTTTTTGGTGGTGAGAGGAGTAAGGCAAGGTTGCCCTCTGAGCCCACTATTATTTAATATCTTGATCTCAGACTTTGAAGAAGGAATGAGCAGACAAAGGTGTGGAAGTGTTAGGATGGGGAAAGTAAAGATATATACACTGGTACACGCAGATGATATAGTAATGATGGGAGAAGATGAAGAAGGAATGGCGGATGTAATTGCAGGGTAAGCCGAAGATAATAAAATTAAGGAAAGGCGGGAGAAGGAAGAAAGTATGGACTAGGTGATGGAAGGGAGTGAAGATAGGAGAAGCGAGAGACTTTAAATATTTTGGGTATACATTGCAAGCAAGTGGAGATCATAAGGTGGATCATAAGGTGGAGATCATAAGAGAAAGACTAAAGGAAGCGACAGGGGTGATGAAGCATGGATGGGGAATAGGAAAAAGAAGGTTCAATAAAGATTGGAAAAGGAGAATGTAGTTTGGTTTGTTTAGGATATGGAGCACAAATATGGGAATGGAAGGAAAGGGAAGAGATAAAAGAAAAGGGCAGAGATGGAGAGGTTCCAGAAACAGTATGTGAGATGGACTTTAGGAGTGGATGAGAGGATGCCTGGATATATGGTGAGAGAGGAAACGCAAAGGGATAAATAAGGTTCCGGAGCAGGGAAGAGGGCATGGAAATTTGAAGAAAACCTGAGGGGGAAAGGAGGGAAGTTAGCGGAAAAATGTCTGAAGGAAGTAGAAAGAAGTAGAGGGAGGAGGATTGATTTAACGGAATAGGGAGAAAAAAGAAGGGAGTTCCTTACATATAGACATAGAGGAGAAGAAATCAGAGTGAACTTTTAAGAATAAGAAAAGAAATAGAAGGAAAGTCAATTATTACAAAGATGGAGAAGGATTATGGAATCGGAACATTAAAAATGGTATAAGGTAATAAGAAAGGAAGGACTGCCAAAGTGTCTGGAAGAAGAGGTGAAGAGAAAAGAGATGGACAAGAATAGCAAGATTTGGATTTGAGGATAAGGTCAGGAAAGAGATGTATTATGAAGCAGAGAAAAAGAAGTGCAGAATATGTGAATGGGAAGAAGAAACATACGAACATGTACGCGAAGGATGTATGAGAGGAATGGAATATAAAGCGAACTGACAAGAGGACATAGTAAGGCTTCTGGGGGAGGAAGATCAGAGGAGGTGTGTAAGAGATGAAAGGAGTCCCACCGCTGTCACTTTGTCATATTCCAATATTTTCAGTTTATACAGTCATTCAGATCCGAAAAGAGATTCGAATAGCAGGACGTATTATTCTTTCCCGAAGAAAGTAATTTCCGGAAGGAACTTTCAGCCTATTGTTTTTTGTATCAAGATGAGCTGACGCTCCTTTAGAAGCAATTTCATAAATGTTTTATAAATATTCAGAGAGGAAATGTACTTCTTTGAGGATAGACGTCAGCGTAGCTGAGCCCTTTTTTGATTACACTAAACCATCTGTGTATTATAGAAGCACCAAGGTCTTGTCAATGTCAGTCTTGAGGAAGTAGGAACATCTTTGCTCTCATTACAAATTTACTTCCGTGTCGACTTGTCTCAAGGAAATCTCTAGAATCCACCCTTAAGCAGGTACACTGATCCGATGCTCTTTGGAGGACGGTAGGTAGTCGAAAATACGGACTGACATGGAAAGCCAAGGGAAGAGGGTGGACTTTCCCAATCCCCAAACTCCCTCGAATCGGAAGCTTTGAGTGCGTTCCACGCTAACGTCACTTAGTGTGGGACTTGGCGACTCTTAGCACTTATCGCGATGCGAGGAGAGTCCTAGAAAAATCTCTTCAAGTACTTTGATCCAGTGATTTCAAGTTTCGAATTTCCGTTTTTGCAAAAAATAATCTCGTTTAGAAGTGTATCCCAGAAGATTATTTTCACAAGTTCTCGTAAAAATTAAACTATTTCATTTCTTCTCACTTCCCTGAAACATTAGCTAAATTTCTGGAACTGCTGAAGAATCCAAAGATCGCACAGTGGGGAAAGAATGTTCAAAACCACCTACAAGTCGAAAATCTTAACCAAATCAAACAAAATTTGTCAGGAAACGTTTGTGATTGAATTTCGAAGCGGCTGACGAAGCCAAATTTTCAAAAATGATTTTTCAAACTTTTTAAAACAAAATATGGTGCGTTTATAAGACCTCGGGTCTTGAATCAAATAAACACTATAGAATGTAAGGAATTTAAATTTGCCATTAGTTTCACAAAATAAATGATGATTCCGATTCCATAATCTATATCAAGCGATAAAAACCTCAACCCATAAACCCTAAACCCATATACCCTTTACCCATAAACCCTGAACCTATAAAACCATAAAACCTAAAGAGATCGAATCCGCAACCGCTAAACCCTACACCAATATATCCAAAGCCCATATACCCTATATCCACAAACCATAAACCCATAACCCCTTATTCCATAGACTTCCAACCCATAAACCTCAAGCAAATGGAACCTAAGCTCATAGACCCTCAACCCATTGGCCCTGAACCAATAGACCCTAAACTTATAGACCCTAACCCATAAACCCTCAACCCATGAATCCTAAAGCGAAAAAAAACTCAACCCATAAACCCTAAACCCATGAATCCTAAAGCGAAAAAAAACTCAACCCATAAACCCTAAACCCATAGACCCTAAACCCATTAACCCTTTACACATAAACCTCAAAACCACAAACCCTAAATCCATAGACCTTAAACCCATATACCCCAAATGAATAGAACCTGAGCACATATACCCTTTGACCATAAGCCCTGAACCCATAGACCCTCAACCCATATACCCATAAAGCCTCAAGCGATGAAAACCTCAACCCATAACCCCAAAACCCATGTACCCTTTACCCATGAACCCTGAAATCATAAACCCTGAAATCATAAACCCTGGAATCATAAACCCTGAAATAATGAACCCTGAAATCATAAACCCTGAAATCATGAACCCTAAATCCATATACCTCAAACCCATAAACCCCAAACCGATGAAACCTCAACCCATAGACCCTTGACCCATAGACCTTTTACCCTAACCCCTCTATCCATGACCTCAAACGATAAGCCCAAAGCCAATAAAACCTGAGCCCATAGACCCTTAACCCATAAACCCATAAACCTTAAACCCATGTACCCTTCAACCATAAACCCTGAAATCATAAACCCTTAATCCACATACCTCAAACCCATAAACCCCAAACCCATGAACCCCAAACAAATAAACCTCAACCTATAGACCTTTGACCCATGGACCTTTTACCATAACCCCTCTATCCATGACCTCAAACCATAGGCCCCAAGCCAATGAATCCTGAGCCCATAGACCCTTAACCCATAAACCCTAAACCCATGTACCCTTCACCCATAAACCCTAAAATCATGGACTCTAAATCCATATACCTCAAACCCATTAACCCCAAACCAATAAACCTCAACCCATAGACCCTTGACCCGTAGACCTTTTACCATAACCCCTCTATCCATGACCTCAAACCATAACCCCTAAGCCAATGAATTCTGAGCCCATAGACCCTTAACCCATAAGCCCTAAACCTATGTACCCTTCACCCATAAACCCTGGAATCATGAACCCTAAATCCATATACCTCAAACCCATTAACCCTAAACCAATAAACCTCAACCCATAGACACTTGACCCACAGACCTTTCACCATAACCCCTCTATCCATGACCTCAAACCATAGGCCCCAAGCCAATGAAACCTGAGCCCATATACCCTGAACCCATGTACCCTTCACCCATAAACTCTGCAATCATAAACCCTAAATCCATATACCTCAAACCCATTAACCCCGAACCAATAAACCTCAACCCATAGACCCTTGGCCCGTAGACCTTTTACCATAACCCCTCTATCCATGATCTCAAACCGTAACCCCTAAGCCAATGAATTCTGAGCCCATAGACCCTAAACCCATGTACCCTTTACCCACAAACCCTGAAATCACAAACCCTCAATCCATATACCTCAAACCCAATAACCCCGAACCAATAAACCTCAACCCATAGACCCTTGACCCGTAGATCTTTTACCACAACTCCTCTATCCATGATCTCAAACCATAACCCCTAAGCCAATGAATTCTGAGCCCATAGACCCTTAACCCATAAGCCCTAAACCCATGTACCCTTTACCCATAAACTCTGAAATTAGAAACCCTCGATCCATATACCTCAAACCCATTAACCCCAAACCGATGAAACCTCAACCCATAGACCCTTGACCCACAGACCTTTCACCATAACATCTCTATCCATGACTTCAAACCATAATCCCCAAGCCAATGAAACCTGAACCCATATACCCTTAACCCATAAACCCTAAACCCATGTACCCTTCACCCATAAACCCTGAAATCATAAACCCTAAATCCATATACCTCAAACCCATTAACCCCAAACCAATAAACCTCAACCCGTAGACCCTTGACTCATAGACCTTTTACCATAAACCCTAAATACATAGACCTCAGAACCATAAGCCTTTCATAGACCTCATAGATTCATAGACTCATAGACCCTTAAACCATGAACCCATAAATCCTAAAGCGATAAAAACCTCAACCCATAAACCCTAAGCCCGCGGACTATAAACACAAAGTCTACTTATTTCTAATCCGCAAACATTTGGTCTCGCGCCTACATATGCGATAACTTCCAACTCTAAAACAAAGAATCAAAAGAGCAGAGAAAGACATTTTCATTGAAGAATATGAAAAGAATGATTCTGAGTTCAAAAAATATCTTTTTAATGTAATTTGAAATACAAGAAACATTTGTAAAATAAGTGACCAAATAGCAAACACAACCTTACTATTATATCCATATATTTTTCGAATGACTTATTTGTTCAAACAGATTATTTCAGAACAACTCAATTAATGCTTAGAACATATTCGTTTATATACAATGAGTTTTAAAATAGTTCTTATTTGAAAAAACAATTTTTCATGAATACGAAATTAATCTAGAGGAGGGAATTCGTTCCATCAAATTTTTTTTGCAGAACTAATGGCAAACTTGAAATAAGCGCACAAAAATCCCCTTTAGATAACATAAGTCATAAGTCATTCCCAGATTTGCTATAGATTATGCAACATTAATTATTTATTCATATGGTTGTAACGAATTCTATTTCGAATATAAAATATACTGCTTCGGACGTAATTTTCCTAGTAGAATTAGATTTTAGAATTTATTTTGCGGAAAATTTAAATAGGCAATAATCTATCTGAATAAATTGTTTTAACAAATTTATTTTGCTAAACTAAGGGTGAATTCAAAATCAGCTATGCCTCAAACTCCTCAAATTCTATATGGTTTATCTAGTTTATAAGTGCTGAAAGAGTGGATTTGTTTATAAAAACTAATGGTAACAATGAAAAATGTTGTTTCATTAAACTGTTATGTTTAATATTCTTGTTCTTCTGACGAAAATAAATTATTCCACAGAAAAAAAATTCGCAGTGCACATAAATGACAAATAAGTGAATTTGAAAAAAAAATGTTTATAACAATAACAAATGCTGTTTTATGGGACTCTAGCGTGTAAAATCCGTGTTCTTCAGATGAGAATAAATTATTTCACAGAAAAGAAAATTTTTATAAGAAAATCTATGTAAGTAATACCTTCGAAATTCAGAAGTGCAACAGCTAACAGTTATATCCATTAATTTGTCTATAACAATCAACAAGATACAGGATATTTATCTAAAAGTTACATCTTTATTTTAAAAAGTACCTTTGCGAAGAAATATCGATAAATAAGGCTAATTAAATATCGCAAAAATAATCAATTGAAAATTTTAAGTTAAATAACAAATTACTAAATAATTAATTTAAAAAACGTGCACCTCTACGTTAAAGTACGATTCTTCATGAGTATTTAAAAAGAAAGCTCTGATCTGTTGAAAATTGTTGATCATGTATACTTTTTGTTTCGTGGCCCAAAAAACATACAATATCCATTTTTATTCACTCAGGACGGCATTACTTTTCATTTATACGAGCCTCTTCAAAAACTTTTGAAGGTTATGTCGGA
Organism: Neuroterus valhalla; assembly: GCA_011762715.2. Classification (NCBI taxonomy): domain Eukaryota; kingdom Metazoa; phylum Arthropoda; class Insecta; order Hymenoptera; family Cynipidae; genus Neuroterus; species Neuroterus valhalla. The sequence continues at coordinate 6,006 of WSXT02178485.1, read as the reverse complement.
AACCTGACGTGATACGATCAAATGAACTTCGAAATCGGTTTTAGCGATCCAAAAATCATAAACTATTGATATCTACATATCCCCCATCACTTTAAAACATTATTCAATCATCTCATCCGAATAATTTCCATTCCGACACCAGGTCTCACTTGTATTTCAGCCCTAATGACGTATTTGGACACCTGTACGTTGCTTCGACTAATTGTCCACTCGCTGCTAGCGACAGTTTCACAGACGACCTTGACGATTCTCCTAAATGTTGAAATTCGCATGGAACAGTCACCGCAAGCAAACCCTATAGCAACGGACGTTGCTCCGCCTGCCTCCTCTTTTGAAGAGGGCGCCACTGTGCACAGTTCGGTCGAACGGGTTTGGAAATTGGGATGGAAATGGGAAGTGGGACTTGAGAGAAACGGAGGGACGGGAATTGGTGAGAGGGAGTGGTAATCGGTGCTCACTGAGCTGGAACAAATGCAGACAGACACGAGGTAGAGTTCTCCTGTCATGAGTCGATCCATTTCTCCCCAACGAAGAACCAGCCATACAGCATTACCGTATATCATGTATCTATATCAGTGCGTTATTAATCGAGACTCTTTCTACAGTTACGAGCAATCATTTTTTGATTTCATACGTCTTCGAGACGTTCCAGAGAACATTTTCTCAAGACCAAGTATATCTAGAAATAAATTCATGGCACAGAGTTTCCTTAAAATTACAAACCGTGCGCAGAAGTTTCTAGAAAGAGCGATATGATTCTAGCGAGAATTCTCAGAGTTGGTTTTCAAGGGTTTCGTAGCATGAGATTTGATGAAATACTGATTCAGAAAAGAGCATTTGGATGAAAATCAGCAACAACTGATTGCTAATTTTCGATGTCGCTGATTAGGAATCTGGCATCATATTTTGAAGATTCAAAATGGCGGATTCAATATGGCGGACTAAAAACTTCAAATTCTGTCAAATTTGGATAAACAGATGTAAACACGGGTTTTCGAGGTCGCATATTTTGAATCTTGACTCACATTTAGAAGATTCAAAATGGCGGACTCAATTTGGCGGATTCAATATGGCGGACTAAAAATTTTAAGATCTGTCACATCGGGATAAACAGAAGCATATATGGGTTTTTGAGATCGCTGATTACGGATCTGAAATCAGATTTTGAAGATTCGAAATAGCGGATTCAATATGACGGAGTAAAAATTTCACATTCTGTCAAATTTGGATGAACAGATGTATACACGGGTTTTTGGAGGTCACTGATTATGAATCTGACGTCAGATTTAGGAAATTCAAAATGGCGGATTCAATATGTTGAACTAGAAATTTCGCAATACGTCCAATCGGGATAAACGAATCCATATATGGTTTTTTGAGGTTGCTGATTACGAATCTGAAATCAGATTATTAGAATTCAAAAGAGCGGATTCAATATGACGGAGTGAAAATGTTATATTCTGTCAAATTTGGGAAAACAGATATATACATAGGTTTTTGCGTTCGCTGGTTACGAACCTGGAATCAGGTTTGTGAATTCGAAATGACGGCTTCAATATGTTAGAATAAAAATTTTAAATTCGGTCAAATTTGGATGAACAGATATATACACGGGTTCTCGAGGTCGCATATTATGAATCTTGACTCACATTTAGAAAATTCGAAATGGCGGACTCAATATGTCGGATTCAATACGGTGGACCAAAAACTTTACATTCTGTCAAATTTGGATAAATAGATGTATACGCGGGTTTTAGGGGTTGCTCATCATGAATCTGAAATCAGATTTTTGAAATTCAAAATGGCGGATTCAATATGGCTAACAAGAAATACCACCATCTGTCAAATCGAGATAAACAGATGCAATTATGGGTTCTTGAGATCGCTCATTACGGATCTCAAATCAAAATTTTGAAATTCAAAATAATGGATTCAATATGACGGTGTAAAAATGTTATATTCTGTCCAGGGGCGGCGTAACGTGTGTCGTATGTGTGGATAAATCCACACCCGAAAGTTCAGTGGTGTGGAAAATCCACACCCGAAATCGTTGATCCTTCTTTGACAACCCCCCTCCCCCCATAACCTAACCTAAACCTAGAATTTTCAATCACTGAAAATCCACACCCGGCCAGAACCTGTTTCGCCGCCCCTGATTCTGTCAAATTTGGGCAAATAGATACATACGTAAGTTTTTGAGGACGCTGATTGCGAATCTGGAATCCGATTTGGGAAATTTAAAAAGTCGGATTCAACATGGTAGACCAAAAACTTTACATTCTGTCAAATTTGGATAAACAGATGTATACGCGCGTCTTTGAGGTCGCTGATTATAAATCTGAAATCAGATTTTGAAAATCCAAAATGGCGCATTCAATATGGCGGACAAGAAATTTTACACTCTGTCAAATCGAGGTAAACAGATGCATATATGGGTTTTTGAGGTCGCTGATTATAAATCTTGACTCAGATATGGAAAGTTCGCGATGGACGTTTCAAAATGTCGAATCAAATACGGCGGGCTAGAAATTTTAAATCCTGGCAAATATGGATGAACAGATGAATACACGGCTTTCTGAGCTCGCTGATTATAAATTTTGACTCGAATCATGGAAATTCAAAATGGCGAATTCAATGTGGCGGACTGAAAATTTTATAGTTTGTCAGGTTTGGGCAAACAGATGTATACATGGATTCTCGAGGTCGCCAATCACGAATCTGGAATCAGATTTTGAAAATTGAAAATGTCGACCTAAATTTGGCTGACTGAAAATGTTATATTCCATTAAAAATGATCATTTTTTCCACATGATAAGAAAAAATCACTGAAAAACACCCTACCCTTTTGATACCGGGACTTGGGACCGGCTATGGCAGAGTTTTTGTCGGTTGTTTTTTTTTGTTTTTTCTCCTTTTTTTTTGTTCCTTTTTTTGCTCCCATGACTAATTGATAATATATATTTTTTATATCAATTGCCACATTGAATTTCACGTATCAAGCAAAATCATTTCATTAAATGGCATGAAAGACAATAAATATATAAAACTATGTTTCTCAAGGATATGAACTATCAATATAAAAGGTGCCATATTGGATTTGCCATATAAGATCTGCTGTATTCGATTTCATGCATAAAATAATACCTCCACATCGAGTAGCACAGCAAGTGAGATAATACAGAGAAATTTATCGTCTGAGACATATAGAGGCACGAATTAGATTCTAAAAACTCATTTCACTTAAGTTCGCACAAATTTGTTGATAATAATATTTATCAATTATAAATTTATCAAACATCATCAGCAATATGAATACTAAGGATGTATGAATCTGAAAATACAAGGGATCCAGAAAACAAGCATGCCGTTGCAAAAAATTGAGGTGAAAATAGAGAAAAATAGGTAGCCGATATATCGGACCCTGTGACTGTGAGCGATAATCAGGCTATTTACAAGCCTTCTAGCATCTCCTTTATATACCACGCCCACTAATTATACGAAACACCTTCACTTACAAAACATCCTCCATAGCCACGCCCACTAGACATTCTAGAATATTCACGCCAGAATATTTTATTCGAATTGTAAGGAACGCATCCTAATCATGCCCAATAGCGACGCCTAGCGCTGAAGAAGGATATTGCGCTGTACCATCAAAATATTTAAAATTCCTCTGGAACAGATAGTCTGAGGCTATAATTGCTTTTGTTTCACTAATCCTCTCCTATTTCAGAATTTCACAGGGAGAATATTTCTATTTTATACTTTTTCGAAACGCTCTGAGTGAACTTTTCTTGGGACCGAATGTATATAATGAATACATAGCATAGCGTTTCTTCGAAAATACGAATATTGTGTACTTGAGATTCTGGAGAAGGCTATCTGATTCTTGTGGGAATTTTGAAAGTTTCAGTTCTGCCGATCTGGATTTAGCCACTCCCAGTGGAGACGCCCTTACTTCCCTAAATACTCCTACTACACTCACCTCTCCTATCGATGTTTTCACGCTCTTTTGAAACACTCACTAAGAATTCCTATTCAACATTCTTGTGGGAATTTTGAAAGCGGATTTTGTTGAGTTTTGTGGATCTGGATTCAGAAGAATCTTCGATTGACGGAGGGGCATAAACACCATTTAGCCACTCCCAGTAGAGACGCCCTTGCTTCCTTAAATACCGTCAATCACATCTTACCAACTTCTCTCCCCACGCTTATTTGAGGCACCAACTAAGGATCAGCAACAATTACAATCACGCTATTTGTTAGGTCCATGTATTCCCATATTAGCCACGCCCACTAATTACGGAAGACGACCACGCCCATTTACCATCTTTTGAAATCTCGTCTATTTCACACAAAAGACACGCCTTTGCTCCATTGACTACTCTTACTACCCACACCTCCATATGTCCCCTTGTACCCCTATTTGAAAACTGTAACCAATAATTACAATCACGCCAATCACCATGCCCTAAGACAAATTCTTTTTATCGTAATTTCTACTTGAGATGCTCAACACCCATTGGAAAATACCCTCTTCTATTTGTGTAAAAACGCCTCCTTGTCATGCCCAACAAATACGCTTCAGCAGAGGAAAATATTACTTGCTTCCATCAGAACATTTGTAACTGATCGAGATCAGGGAGTCTGCGGAAATAATCACTTTTGATTCTCGACTCCTTCTTAATTCCAGCAAGTTTGAGATGAAACTGGAAGAGATCGGTAGAAGCTCAATCAACTTGCAACTTGTTCCTTCTCACGCGAAAGAAAAGGGAGAGCAGCAAAACTAATTTAGAAATACCTACTGCTTTAGTTAGCACCTACTGGAAAGGTTTCAGTTCGAATGGATGAAAGAGAATGATGTGAGCAAGCTTCTAAGCGTTTGATGGAATATGATGGACGAGCTTGAGAAACTCTAGTTATTGCCGGAGAGAAGAGAGAGTAACAGAAAAAGGATTCCGATTCCAAAGTAGCCATTTCAAGGCTTCACGAGGGTGAGAAAGAAGTAGGAAATGAAAGTTTCCTCGTGCTTCTGATGCTCGTCGATATATCGACGTCCAAGACTGTCACAAGTGATTATCGGATGTCTTGACAGTTCATAAAATAAGAAGAATTGAAAATCGAATAGTTTTCTTCCTTCGATTCCTTACAAATTACTCCCTGATGCACTTGCTATCCATCTGAATGAGGGATAAACCTACGAAAGGGTAAATACTGATCATTCCAATTATAGCTGATCAACCTGGAAAAATGAGTTCTCACAAATAGATAAGATTTTCAAGACTCACCATTATATTGCTGAACCAATAGAGATGCAAGAACTTGTCCGGGACTTCGAGCGCCTCTGGTGGCTGAAGCTGTGGTCCCAACGCCATGACGAGTATTGTCTTCATCGTCACTACTGGATTGCGCAGTTCCACCACATCCGCGCCTTTCTCGCCATTCTAGGGACCGTTGACGGCGCAGTCCACGGCCCCCATTCGCATGCCCACGGCTCAAGGTACCCTCTCCGTCCATCACTGCGGCATCTGAAAATTAAAGTAGCAAGAATTTCCCCAAATTATTTTATACTATAAAAGGTAGTGGCTGGAATAAGGGCGAGAGGCTAATAACTCTCAAATCTGTGTAGACGTTGAAATTTAACGTCTACCTTACTGACGTTATTGACATTAAAAATAATGTACGCACCTTATTCGCTTCAACCGTCATACTAGAAATCGCGTAAACTCTTCGCATGTTTGAGAAATTATTTGAGATTGATTATCTATTACAGGAATGTCCAACGCAAGGTTGGCGCACTTCTCCTTTCTTCCCCTCCTCCGAGCGCTTAATCGAGAATTTTCTCCTCGTTCCAGCACGGGCTTCGTCTGACTACGCTTGACCACGACTACTTGCGCAAAATTTTCACGCAGCTCAGCCGCCGGGCCGAGGCACAGTGGTTCAAAATCGAAAAGTTGTGTTCATAATCGCCTACAGGTCGTATTTCTTAACCGATTTGAATGTTTT
>WSXT02178475.1:10035-21544 GCA_011762715.2 Neuroterus valhalla | reverse complement strand
ATATGAGCTGAAGGAATCCATGTGGAAGGTGTAAATCTCAATTGATCATAGAAATCTATATGAGCTAAAGAAATCCACGTGGATGATATAAATCCTAATGGATCATTGAAATCTATATGAGCTGAAGGAATCCATTTGGATGATATAAATCATAATGGATTATGGAAATCCATATGAGCTAAAGAAATCCATGTGAATGATATAAATCCTAATGGATTATGGAATTCTATATGAGCTAAAGAAATCCATGTGAATGATATAAATCCTAATGAATTATGGAATTCTATATGAGCTGAAGAAATCCATCTGGATGATGTAAATCCTAATTGATCATTGAAATCTATATGAGCTGAAGGAATCCATTTGGATGATATAAATCATAATGGATTATGGAAATCCATATGAGCTAAAGAAATCCACGTGGATGATGTAAATCCTAATGGATCATGGAAATCTATATGAACTGAAGAAATCCATATGGATGATATAAATCCTACTGGATTATGGAAATATATATGAGCTAAAGAAATGCATGTGGATGATATAAATCCTAATGGATCATGGAAATCTATATGAGCTAAAGAAATCCATGTGGATGATATAAATCATAATGGATTCTGGAAATCTATGTGAGCTAAAGAAATTCATGTGGATGATATAAATCCTATTGGATTATGGAAATCTATATGAGCTAAAGGAATCCATGTAGATGATATGAATTCTAATGGATTATAGAAATCTATATGAGCTAAAGAAATCCAAGTGGATAATGTAGATCCTAATGGATTATGGAAATCTATATAAGCTAAAGAAATCCATGTGAATGATATAAATCCCATTGAATTACGGAAATCTAAATAAGCTAAATTAATCAATGTGGATGATATAAATTCGAAAGAGTCATAAAAGCCATAAATATTGTAGGAATCCACATAGACTATAGAAATCCACATAGCATAAAATCTACATAGACTGTAGAAATTCATATCTTTTATAGAGATTTAGATGGATTTCAGAAATCTAACTGGAAAAGGGTGTTGAAAATATATGTGAATTTTGTAGAATCATGTGGATTTTTCAAAACCATGTGGATTTTGTTAATGTAGTTGGATTTTGTAAATCCATTTAGATTTTGCGAATCCATTTGGATTTTGCGAATCCATTTGGATTTTGCGAATCTGTTTGGATTTTGCGAATCTATGTGGATTGTGTATATCCAAATGGATTTTCCGGAATCATGTAGATTTTGTGGATCACCGTGGATTTGCAAATACATTAGTATTTTTTAAAACGATGTTAAGTTTCCAAAACCATGTGAATTTTGTAAATTTGAAAATTTTGTAAATTTTGTAAAATTTCGTAGATCCAACTGGATCATTGTGATCTTGACTCCGTAGATTCATTTGGTTATGTTAATCTATTTGGATTTTGTGGACCCATGTGGATTTTGTGGATACATGTGGAATTTAAGGGTCTATGTGGATTTTGTGGATCCAGATGGATTTTGTAGATCCCGGTGGATTTTATGGATTTTCTAAATACATATGGATTTTGTGAATTCAATTGTATTTTTTAACTCCATGGGGATTTTTCAAATCCATGTATATTTTTAGGAATCATGTGGATTTTGTAATGCCATGTCGATCCTTTAAAATCGTATGAATTTTGTTACCATCTGTTGATTTTAAAAATCCATCTGGAATATGTGCCTTATTTAAAGTGGACGATATGAATTCAAGTGGATTGCATGTAACGGAGCGGATTATATAAATCCAACTCGACAAAATAAATCCATGTGGATTATGAATCCATTTGCATTGAAAATCCACGTGCATTGTATAAATTCACGTGGACTGTGGATATCCACGTGAATGGTGTCAATCATTGTTGCTCATAAAAAGCAATATTGACTAAGCGGATCCGCTTGGATTGTAAGTATCAATATCCTTTATAGGAATCCACTAAGACTATAGAAATCCAACTGGATAATTGAGATCTCAACATAGTAAATTCATTTGGATTTTCTAAGCCCATGTAGATTTTTCAATCCATGCGAATTTCGCGAATCCATGTAGATTTTGTAAATCCAAATGGATTTGCGAATCTTTATTGGTTTTTTTAATTCATGTGGATATTATAAATCCCTGTCGATTTCGTGTATCCTTGTGGATTTCGAAAATTCATATATTTTTCAAGTCTCTGTGGATTTCATGATACCATGTAGATTTTTTGTAGATCCATATTTATTGTTTGTATATCCACATGGATTTTTTGTAAATTCATATTGATTCTGTAAATCCATATGGATCCCATAAATCGATGTGGATTATATAAAACTACGTGGATTTCGTCAGTCTAGGTAGATCACATACAGTTATGGATTATAGAGGTCTAAGTGGATTATAGTTTCCCATTTGTTTATTCAGGTTGGATTAGAAAAACCCATTTGGATCATGGAACCTAGTACTGATTGTCCAATGTGGATTTATTTGTGAATTATGAATTCAAAAGTCGAACGTGGATTATAGAATATGGATTTGGGATGGATTATGAAATTCAAGATGATCCCTCCCTCGTGGATTTCCGTATAAATTACTAGATGTGGATTCCTGCTTCAATTTAAGAACCATGCAATTCCTAATGGATAAATCATTTTAGATGCATGTGTGGATTAAAAATAATAGAGTTCAAAGTGGATTATGGAATTATGTCTCATTGTGTGGATTCGGAGGTTTGAACGTCGCCAGGATTCTGGATTCGACTGTGTAATTTAATATGAGATTCAATAGAAAGTTCTTTTTATAAAAAATGAAATTCTATTAGTATTCCTTCAAAAAAGTTACGAGATTCCATTTAATATTAACAAAAAATTTAGACGAAGTAAAAATTTTAATTAAATTTGAATATTTCGCACAAAAGCATAGAAGCTACGAGAATGAGTTGTCGAGAAGGTGGGGGGGGGGGGGCGGGGGTCTCATGCGCCCCGGGCGGGGTAAAGAAGGACGGGGGAGGCGGGGGCCACAAACCACAGCAAATCCCAAAACCAGGAAAGAAGGTTTTCCCTCTAACGTCCTACCGACTTTTCCTCGTAATGGAAAATCTAAGCACCTTCGAGTCTACGTAACGTCGAGTGGCCGAAGACTGGCACCGACATTTCCTTTTCTAAAAACGAGAGAAAGAAAGCCGGAGGTGCAAACGTGAGCATTGTTCGCCACTCGACTGACTCTTTACTACCCTGTATAGTCTAATACATTTTTTTTTGTCAGATCGATAACAGAAATGTACAATACCCAGGTTATCAATTATGCTTTGCAGACAATGATTATGAGCAGGAAGTATTTCTAGCAGATAAGTTCTGTTAGGAATTGAGGAGGTATTGCAGAAATTTATTTTGATTTAAAAATTTTTCAGAAACAAATCTGGATTTCTCAAGCGGATTATGGATTAGGCAAGGGAGAGGATACTATGTGCATTGTTAATTTGAGACTTGAGGAAGTCGATTGTGGATTCGAAAACGTGGATAGAAGATTTGATAATATGTATTGATTTCAGAATGTGGATTTTTTATTTAACATTCTGAATTTTGGAGATTTCAGAGTAGATTGTAGATTTCACAATGTGGATTGTTGCTTTTGAAATGTGGGATGTGGATCTTACGAAGAGGATTGTGGACTCAACTATGTGAATAGTAGATTTAACAATGAGAATTGTAAATCTGACGATGAGGACACTGGTACCAAAATGGGGTAGGATTACAAAAATGTGATGGGATTACAAAATTTGAGTGGATTATTAAATTTGAAGTGAAATAAAATCATCCAGGTCGATCACAAACATTCGAGTTGGTTACAGAAATGCGTATGGATTACAGAAATCCGGGTTATTACAGCAATTCGAGTAGATCACAAAAATGTGATTGGATTACAAGAATTTAATGGCATTACAGAAAAACGATGAGATTTCAAAGCCGTCTGTGAATTATAGAAATGGCATGAGATCACAAAAAGTGCGATGGGATTACAAAAAAGCGAGTGGATCAAAAAGTATTGGGTGGATTGGCAAAATCCGAAGGGATTACGAGGATTCGTTCAGATCTGTAAGTGTGGAAAATGGATTCCACAATGTGGATTGTTGATTTAGTAATCTGGATTTTTGGAAATTTGAGTGTAATTGTAGATTTTACAATGTGGATTTTGGGTTTTTGAATGTGGGATGTGGATCTTACAAAGAGGATTGTGAACTCAACTATGTGGATTGTAGATTTAACAATGAGTATTGTAAATCTCCCAATGAGGATAGTGGTACAAAAATGTGGTGGGATAAAACAAATGTGACGGGATTACAAAATGTGAATGGATTACCAAAATCGAAGTGGATTACAAACATCCAGGTCGATCACAAACATTCGAGTCGGTTACACAATTGCGCGTGGATTACAGAAATCCGAGTTATTACAGCAATTCGAGTAGACTACGAAAATTTGATTGGATTACAAAATTTTAATGACTTAACAGAAAAAACGATGTGATTCCAAAGTAGTCCGTGGATTAGAGAAATGGCATGAGAACACAAAAAGTGCGATGGGATTACAAAGATGCGAGTGGATCACAAAGTATTGGGTGGATTGGCAAAACCCGAAGTGATTACAAGGATTCGATTAGATCTGGAAATGTGAATTATAGATTCCGCACGTGGATTATGGTTTGAATAATCTGGATTTCGGAGATTTCAGTGTAGATTGTAGATTTCACAATGTGGATTGTTGGTTTTTTAATGTGGGATGTGGATTTTACAAAGATGATTGTGGACTCAACTACGTGGAGTGTAGATTTAGCAATGAGCATTGTAAATCTTACAATAAGGATAGTGGTACAAAAATGGGGTTGAATTACAAAAATCTAATGGGATCACAGAATTCGAGTGGATTTCTAAAATCAAAGTGGTTCAAAAACATACAGCTCGATCACAAAAATGTGATTGGATTACAAATTAATGGCGTTACAAAAAAACTATGTGGTTTCAAAGGATTATTTTTCTGTGGATTATATTTATATTTAATCCACAATTCATAAATTAAATTTATAATTATATTATCCATGTAGATTATATTATTATATCTGTGTTGATAATAGAAATGGCATGAGATCCCAAAAAGTGCGATGGATTACAAAAATTCGAGTGGATCAAAAAGTATTGGGTGGATTGGCGAAATCCGAAGGGATTAAAAGGATTCGATTAAATCTGAAAATGTGGATTATGAGTTCCACACGTGGATTGTGGATTTCACAGTCTGGATTTTGGAGATTCAGTGTACATGGTAGATTTCACAATGTGGATTTTGGGTTCTTAAATGTGGGATGTGGATCTTACAAAGAGGATTGTGGACTCAACTATGTGGATTGTAAATTTAACAATGAGAATTGTAAATGTGAGAATGAGGACAGTGGTACGAAAATGGGGTAGGATTACACAAATGTGATGGGATTACAAAGTTTGGGTGGATGGCGAAAATTGAAGTGGATTACAGCCATCCAGATCGATCACAAACTTTCGAGTTGGTTACGGAAATGCGTGTGGATTACAGAATTCCGAGTTATTACAGCAATTCGAGTAGATCACAAAAATGTGATTGGATTGAAAAAATTTAATGGCATTACAAAAAAATGATGTGATTCCGAAGTTGTCTGTGGGTTATAGAAATGGCATGAGATCCTACAAAGAGCGATGGGATTACAAAAATACTAGTGGATCACATAGTGTAGGGTGGATTGGCAGAATCTGGATTATCGATTCCACAGGATTTTAGAGATATCAGTGTAGATTGTAGATTTCACAATGTGGTTTGTGGGTTTTCAAATGTAGGATGTGGATTCTACAAAGTGGATTGTGCACTCAACTATGTGGATTCTGTATGTAACAATGATCATTGTAAATCTGACAACGAGGATAAAGCTGCAACAATGGGGTGGGATTTCACAAATGTGATGGGATTACAAAATTTTAGTGGATTACTAAAATAAAAGTGGATTACAAACATCCAGGTCGATCAAAAACGTTCGAGTCGGTTACAGAAATGCGTGTGGATTACAAAAATCCGAGTGAGTAGATTATGAAAATGTCACGAGATTACAAAAAATGCGATGAGATTACAAAAATGCGAGTGGATCGTAAAAATTCGAAGGGATGACGAGAATTCAAGTAGATTTGAAAATGTAAATTGTTGATTTTACAAGGTGGATTAGTGATTCAATAATGTGAATTTGGGAGATTTCAGTGTAAATTATAGATTTTGCAATGTGGATTGCAGGTTTTGATTTATGGGATGTCGATTCTACAAAGATGATTGTGGACCCAACCATGTGGATTGTAGATTTAACAATGAAGATTGTAAATCTAGCAATGAGGATAGTGGATTACAATCATCCAGGTCGATCACAAACCTTTGAGCCTGTTACATAAATGCGTGTGAATTACAGAAATTCGATTGGATCACAAAAGTGGTATTGGATTTCAAAAAATTAATGGCATTAGAAAAAACAATGTGATTTCAAAGTCGTGCGTGGATTATGAAAATCTCATGAGATTACCAAAAGTGTGATGGGATTATAAAAATGCGAGTGGATCAGAAAATATTGAGTGGATTGCCAAAACCCGAAGGGATTACAAGAATTTGATTAGATTTGAGTTAGGGATAATGGATTTTACCATGTGGATTGTTGATTCAATAATCTGGATTTTGGAGACTTCAGTGTAAATTATAGATTTTGTAACGTGAATTGCAGGTTTTTATTTATGGGATGTGGATCCCACAAAGAGGATTGGTGACTCAACAACTATATGATTGTAGATTTAACAATGGCTATTGCAAATTTGACCATGAGGACAGTGGCATTAAAATTTGGTGGGCTTACACAAATGTGATGGGATTACAAAATTGGAGTGGATTACAAACATCCTGGTCGATCACAAACATCCGAGTCGGTTACAGAAATGCGCATGGATTACAGGAATTCGAGTCGATTACAGCAATTCGAGGAGATCACAAAAATGTGATTGGATTACAAAAATTTGATGCATTGAAAAAACGATGTGATTTTAAAATCGTAAAAAAGTGCTATGGGATTACAAAACTGCGAGTGGATCACAAAATTTTGAGTGGATTGCAAAACCCGAAGAAATCACAAGAATTCGAGTAGATTTGAAAATTGGATTGGGGATTCCTCAATGTGGATTGTTGATTTAACAATCTAGATTTTGAAGATTTAGGTTTAAATTGTAGGTTTTACTTCGTGGATTGCTGGTTTTTATTTGTGGCATGTGGATTCTATACATAGGATTGTGAACCTTACTTTGTGGATTGTAGATTTAACAATGAGCATTTTAAATCTGCCAATGAGGATTGTGGATTTGGAAAACGTGTATTTTAGATTTGACAGTTTGTATTGTGAATTTTATGATGTAAATTGTAAACTTTACAACGGGGATAGTGTATTTCTATTTGTGAGATGTGGATTCAACAACCCGGGCTGTGGAATTCACAATGTATATAGTGGATTTTGAATGTGGATTGTAGATTCTACTATATGACTTAGGAATGCTCGGCTGAATATTTAAGGTTATCCATTGTGAATTACATCATGTTGATTACACTATGTGGATTAAATCATGCTAATTTTTGATTATACAATGCGAATCGTGGATTTGAATCAGGTATTGTAATGTGTAATTGTAATGTGGATTGTGCATTTTTGAATGTGGAATGTAAATTCAACTACCCGGACTGTGAAATTCAGAATGCAAACTGTGTATTTTTAATGTGGATTGTTGATTAAAAATTCAAATTGTGGATTACTCAATGTGGATTGTTAGATTCGCAAAATAAGTTTGGGACTCATCAATTTATATCGCAGGTTTTGTAATGAGGATCTTTCTACTTAGATTATATATTTTATAATGAGGATTGCGAGTCCTGAAATGTGGATTGCAGATTTCACAACGTGGATACAGGATTCCGTACAGTAAATCATTATTAGAGAGAACTAAATTCCAGAGCTTACAATGTGGATTGTGGATTTGAAAACATGAGTCTCGCAGTGTGGATTATTGATATTACAATGTGGATTGTTGATTTAGAAATCTAGATTGTGGGGTTTGCAATGTAAAATGAGGATTCTACATTGTGGATAGTGGATTTTGGAGTCTGCATTGTAAATTTCAAAAAGTACATTGTAGATTTGGCAAAGTGGATTGAAGATTTCACAAGATGGCTTCAGAATTCATGAGGATAACCTAATCCTGGATTCATGTTATGTGTGATAAAAACGGACTTTCTTCGGAATAAGTACACTTCCCGAATTTATTAATTTTAGGTAACACCGACAAGAAGTGGATTGTTAGCATAAGTAGGAGGTGGAGTGCAATAGCAAACTGAGAGAAAAGTGAAGAACAAAAGAAATTACGGACAGTCAGTGGCGAAGCATTAACGAAGGAAGCATTTAAAACTTGAGCTCTTTCCAAAGTTCCACAGCGTAAACATTAAAGCCACCCGACTAAGTGGCTCCGTTACTTCTTCGCCGAGGAAAATAGGTATTTTCCCAACGACTTCTTTCTTGATTACGGCATTTCTGTCTGCCACTTCCGGCTGCATTTTACGTCCCTACATCCAAAGAAAAATATCGACCATTCCTACAACCTTCTTCCCTTGTTTCCAAAAATTCGATTTCAAAGTGGATGAGTGAAGGGGTAAGAGACAATGAAAAATGTTTATTGGAATCTGCATGGATTACAAAAATCATCCAGATTACAGGAATCCATCGGATTACTGAAACTTACATGGATTACATAAATTCACGTTGATAACGTACATTTATATGGATTACACGATTGCTCATGGATTTGAGTACATAACAAAAATTAAAGTGGATTACTAACATACACGCCGACCACAAACATCCGAGTCAGTTACGGAACTGCGTGTGGGTTACAGAAATTTGAGTTAATTACAGCAATTTGAGTAGATCACAAAAATGTGATTGGATTACACAAATTCCATGGAATTACGAAAAAGCGATGTGATTCCAAAAATTTGAGTGGATTATGAAAATGTCATGACATTACGAAAATTTCTATGAGATTACAACAATGCAATTGGATCACGATAATTCGTGTTTGTTACAGAAATGCGTGTGGATTACAAAAATTCGAGCTTATTACAGCAATTCGAGTATATCACAAAAATATGATTGGATTACAACAATTTCATGGAATTACAAGAAAGGGATGTGATTCCAAAAATTTTAGTGGATTATCAAAATGTCACGAGATTACGAAAATGCGATGAGATTACAAAAATGCGAGTGGATCACGAGAATCCGAATTGATTACAAAAATTCGAAAGCAGCACAAGAATTTGAATGGATTATTGGCATCTAAGTGGATTACGGAAATCCAAGTTGAATAAAGAAATCTGGCGGATGACAGGAATCCGATAGATTATAGTAATCAGAGTTGGTGACTTTCAGACTTGGATAACAATGCGAGTGGATTATAACCTGTCTGGATTTCAATCCATGTAGATTTCAATCTGAAGGATTATAGTTCTAGTGAATTGCAATACGAGTGGATTACAATTTGATAGGAATACTGTGCGTGGATTACAATCAGAAAAACATAATCTTAATAGGTGATACCGAAATTAGATTATGATTCAAGTGGATTACAATCCGTTTGGTGACAATTCTAGTAGGACATAATTCAGAGGAATTGCAATCCAAGTGATTGCAGAAACGCGATTGAAATGCAAGAATTTGAGCGGGATGTAAAATTCTCAGTAGATTTCAGAAATCCTATTAGGCTCAAGCAATCTGTTGGATTACATAAATCTGGTAAATTACAGTAATCAGACTTGATTACATTCCGAATCGGATTCCAGTCCAAGTGGATTACAATGCGAGTTGATTCCAGTCTGAATAAATTACAATCGGAATGGACTACAATCCTAATTAATTGCTATACGATGGATTACAATCTGATGGATTACGATCTGATGGATTACAATCTGATGGATTACAATCTGATGGATTACAATCCGCTGGATTATAATCCGATCGACCCCAATCCAGTAGATTACAATCAGGGAGAATATGACCCGCATAGGTAACAATCCGTATAGATATAAATCCGCATGGATCACAATTCAGGTGGAATGTAGGCCGCGTCGATCATAATGCGAGTGAACTACAATTCTTCCGGATTACTATTTAACTGGATTACAATTCTATTGGATTGCAATCCTACTGGATTACAGTTCGATTTCATTATGATCTGGTGGATTACAATTTGAGTGGATAACAGTCCGAGTGGATTTTGATTCGATGTATCACAGAAATCCGTAGATAATAGAAATCCGCGGATTATAGAAATTCGTGGATTATAGAAATCCGTGGATTATAGAAATCCGGGTAGATTTAAGAAATCTGGCGTATTACAGAAATCCGATAAATCACGGTAATCAGACTTGATCACTTCCCGAATTGGATTTCAATCTTATTGGATTACATTCAAAACGGATTACAATTTAAATTGATTGCAAACCGATTGATTGCAATCCGACGGATTACAATCCGGTGGATTGAAATTCAGGTGGAATGTGATCCGCACCGGTTACAATTCGAGAGGATTACAATTCGTGCGGATTACAATTCTAGCGGATTATAATTCTATTAGATTACCATTACACTGGAGTGTCATTCTGCTTGATTATAGTTTGAGTCCATTATGATCTGGTGGATTACAATTTGAGTGGATAACAGTCCGGTGGATTTTAATCCGCTGGATCACAGAAATCCATAGATTATAGAAATCCGTGGATTATAAAAATCCGTCGATTACAGCAATCCAAATTGATTATAAAAATGCGAGTGAAAAACAATAATTTGAGTGGAATAATAGAATCTGAGTAGAATACAGAAATCCTAGTAGACTTAAGAAATCTGGCGGATTACAGAAATCCGGGTAGATTTAAGAAATCTGGCGTATTACGGAAATCCGATAAATCACAGTAATCAGACTTGATCACTTCCCGAATTGGATTTCAGTCTTATTGGATTACATTCAGAACGGATTACAATTTAAATTGATTGAAACCGATTGATTGCAATCCGACGGATTACAATCCGGTGGATTGAAATTCAGGTGGAATGTCATCCGCACCGGTTACAATTCGAGAGGATTACAATTCGTGCGGATTACAATTCTAGCGGATTATAATTCTATCAGATTACCATTACACTGGAGTGTCATTCTGCTTGATTATAGTTTGAGTTCATTATGATCTGGTGGATTACAATTTGAGTGGATAACAGTCCGGTGGATTTTAATCCGCTGGATCACAGAAATCCATAGATTATAGAAATCCGTGGATTATAAAAATCCAATAATTTGAGTGAAATATTAGAATCTGAGTAGATTACAAAAATCCTTGTAGACTTAAGAGATCCGCGTCGGTTAC
>WSXT02178464.1:0-21546 GCA_011762715.2 Neuroterus valhalla | reverse complement strand
ACTTGACATGGCATCAATTCGGAACAAACCAGCCTACCTAATACACCATCCAGTTAGTATATAGAGATCAGTGCCTGTGATCGATTGTGATCCCAAATTCCCAACCATCCCAACATTGGCTTGTGGAACGACTGCGCTTGCCTAGCACAGAGACCCTTATTGACGGCCATTGGCGCGCGATTCGAAATTTATGAAGATAATTATTAGGATTTGCAACCAAACATCAAGAAATACGTAACTTGTGATGGAAGATAAAAACTGAGATAGATATTTGTATATTTTGTCTATGGAAGCTTATTTTCTTCGAGATCTCAAGGTTAACATATGTCTCGGTATATATTAAATCAAATTTGTCTACAAAATATACGCATTATTAAAATATTTCTAACCTTCAACCCAAAGAAGCTTATTTTGTGATTTTTCAGTGCGAATCATAATGAATATCCATTTCTATTTCGAAAATAGTTAATTTTATACGGTTTGAATCGCGCGCGAACAGCGGCCAATGAGAGCCGCTGAGCTGGGCAAGCGCAAGGGCTCTACTTGCCAACTTGGGATCAGTGCTGCAAGCCGAAGCAGAAGTGTGAACGAACCCCAAGGTCCGCGTCCTCTCTCAAATTTGGTTGGCATCCCTGACTAAATCCTTTAGAATTCTTAGAAAGACGTACGCAGCCAGGTTCCGGTGACTCCGTGAGTGTGCTGTTTTCAAACATGGAGAGGTTACTTTTTTGAAATAATATGTGGGAAATAGGCAGCCGGGGTCTTGTCGGTTTGTTAAGTGTGTTCGTCGGGTTAGTGATACTGTACAACGCTTGGGGACTGATTCTCGTTCTCGCGATTCTACTCTTTCTGGTAGTGAACACGTGCTACTCCCTCCTCATCAACGACAGCCTTGTCTCGCCTCACAATTTATTAGCCTTCGAATACGTTAAGGCAGCCGCTTCGGAGTTAAACGTCATCCTCGAGCGCATCATCGTTCTCATCTCCAGGTGTATCCGAGACCTCGCAGGCGCTGCAAAGCGTTATTATCAACAGCGCTACAACTCCAATATGAGTCGACCTCGCAGAAGCTCTTACCATCTCAGCAGTGATTCATTTGTGAAGGCCAGGGACCCGTCATCCTATGCGAATTCAAACGTTAGTCAGTTGACTCCGATTCCTAGACGGAATTTCGATCAGATCGAGGAATGGAACGAAGGTAACCGTTTTGTTGAAGGTAGTGAGTCTGTGATCAAACACACTTCCACTCCCCTGGTTTCTTGGAAGAAGGAAAATATGATGAATGGTGAACCAGGAGAACTTCAACAAAATATACCGTATCGTTCCCAGACTAAGATTTCTCCCTTACAAGGCCAAAATCATACTTTGTCTCGCGGAGAGGAGACGATATTCAGCCCTGAAGGGTCACCCTGGGGGACGAGCATCAGCCCGAAAATGCGTGCAAAAGCTGCTGGTGTTAAGACGGTTCAAACTGTAGCCGGACCGCTTTTAGCATCTACGAGATACAACATTGATACGAAGTGAGTAATACATATTTTTTATCTTTATATATTTGAATTGGAAAAACAAACTTCCATAGTGGTTTTGAAGAGTAGTTCAAATTTGTAAAGTAATAGAAGAGTTTTAAATGCAATGTTTGATTTTTTTAAAGAAGCTTTTCCTTGGTTCAAATTTTTTAATTAACAGCTTGGTATGAATTATTTTTTGTGAAGATTTACAAATTTTTGTGTTTTCATTCTCTGATTTTACAAAAGCTTCTAAAATTAGACGTTATAAGTTGAATTATTTCTCATTCAACCGTATACTTTATACAATTTTGAATCCAATACGATTTGCACACGTTTAAATTTAGTTTGAAAATACTACCATTAAAATTCAGCAATGTTTAGGTGTAAACACTCAAAAATCATTAATTTGAGATTTGAGCATTTAAAATTGATCTACTTCACATTAGCAATGTTCTTAATTGATGAAATAATTAGTTTCTGAATTTGATGCCTCAATGTGTAGTTCAGTATTCTTGAATTGTAAATGTTTCAAATCGAATAATTTCACAACTTCAGTTTTTAATCGTTCGAAGTTTAACAAGTACTAATAGAAAACAATGTATTTTTAATAGTTTTGATTCTCTAGTAATAATGATGGTTCCAGAACGACTTTTTATAAATTGAGCAGTAAAAATATATGTAAAGTTGAAACTAATTTTTTTTCATTCTACTTAATAGCATATTTTTATTCACAGAGTCTATTCAGACGCGACATCCCCAGGCTTAACTACACGATTGTCGAAATACGCTTCAGAGATCGGGAACAAATTACTTCACCAATCCCAGTATGGAATGGGTCATTTCCCGAAAGTGAATCTCAACGCAAGTCCAACTCCCTTGATAAATACGAAAGCAGCCAAAATGAGAATGCCAGTAACAGTCAGAATTGCCCAACCCGATGCGATGAGATATTCTTCCTCCGAGAGGCATAAAATGTTAAACGTGGCGTGTCATCCTGAAAATAAACAGCCCAATGTTGTCCAAGCACTCAGAGAAATTTCCCTAAAACGACATGCATCAAGGGAAGATGTCACCTCAGAATTAGTCAAGAAACAACGCACCGACGGGATCTATAGCGAAGAATTAGAAACTTTGGAAGAAATGACCCAGAAAAGATCCAGGGATGAATCCTCGAAATCCGACGAGGAAATTTCACCTTCACACATATCTTCCAGGCCTTTGAAGAGATCAAAAGGTCAATCGTGCAATGATATTTTGAACTCACTGAGTTCTAGCATGCACGTACTATCTGGCGTTAAAAGAAAAGCTAGTAAGTCTTCACCTTTTCAGTAACTAATTCTTTTTCGAAAATTGACAAATTCATCATTTTCTTTTATATTTTCAGCTGATATTTCTCGTAGCAGCACACCAGATTTCGAAAAGCATTTTAAGGCTCTGGATAAGTCTCAGGATGATAGCTTTTCCACTTTCCCCGAACACAAAGAAACTCCTAAATCGACACAGCGTTTCGCAAGTGATCCTTTACCAAGTATTAACGTTCCAATTAATCCGCAACAGAAACCCAAAGCCTGGGTAAAAACTTCACCCAAAGGGATTTTTAACACTATTGTGGAAGATCAGACTCCTCGAAAAGAGAGCAAGTCTCCAGATCATTTGGAAATCAGAAGACCCCAGATTATGCAAAAAGCTAAGGGTTCTATCAGCCCTGTGAAGCTTGCTGATAAGTTATTCATGCGAGCAGAACCCCAGAATAACGAGAAGTTACGAACTTTGATTGCAGAACAAGGTAATGTCAAAGACAAATTCTCGATGGTTGACAAGGATGAGATTAAGAAAACGGACATTGTTAATATGAGGCAAACGAGCATGAAAGCGAGACTGCAGAGTATGTTCGATGCCATCTCTGGAAAAGGTAAAATTCGATCTCTATTTACAGTTGCTCAACTGGGCAGTTCAAAATCTGTTTTTATTTTTTGTGAATTCTATTTTATTAATTTTTTTGTTATTTTGTAGCCAACAAAATCAATCCAGATGTTGTTATTCACGCCGAGGAGGTTAAGGACCCAGTTTCTAGTGAATCATCAGCAAGTCTCACAACTTTGAGCTCTACAACTACGACGACTAATGTAAATACATCCCCGATCTCATCGCCAGTTGTGCCAATCCTGAAAACCGCTTCTAACAAGAAAACTCCAACGAAGCACGTGACTTTCAGTATCCCGAGTGGTGAACTAGCAACTAGTATAACTTCTTCCCTTCCGACTACCGAACACGTTCCTTCCAAAAGCGAAGATGCTACCAGAGCAGCTCCAGCTTCTGTTGGTTTTTCTGTTAGTGCAGCTTCCACTGGAAACACAACTGCACCCACCTTTTCCTTTGGGACTACGAGCACTGCACCTACTCCCACAGTTCAAGGACCTTCCAATGTTTCCACCAGTGTTGCTACATCAGCAAATATGACGCCAGTTGCTTCTAGTACTTTAGCACCGAAAGCCGCAACTTCAGTTTCTGCAACCAGCTTCCCTAGCATAAATACTACTCCGGTTTTAAGTATTCCGAGTTTCAACGTGCAGAGTGTAAGTACACCGCAGAGTTCGAATACTTCTCAGAGCTTGAATACTTCTCAGAGCGTGAATAGATCTCAGAATTTGAATTCCACCCAGTCTGTGATAACCACACAGACTTCTGAATTCACATTCGGTGCGATTGCAAAATCATCAACATCACTACCAACCTTCGGTCAAAATCAATCTGTTGACAAGACGTTTTCCTCCACCCCTGCTTCCACTCCAAGTGCAACATTCGCCACTCCTAATTTTAACATTGCGACAAGCACAACGCCAGCGTCAGCTCCTACCTTTTCCTTTGGAGCCAGTAACCCACTTCCCCAACCACCTACCGAACAAAACACCCCGAAAACTCAAGCTCCACCATCCTTTGGTTCAGTCTCATCGAGCTTTTCCTTCCCCGGAAACTCAACTCCAGTATCTAGTAGTTCAAATCCAAAACCAACAGATACAAGCTCATCAGCATTTAAGACTCCAATCACGTCACCTTCTTTCTCATTCGGAAGTGCGCCTTCTACTGCAAAAAGCTTTTCTTTCGGCGCATCAGCAACTACAACCACTTCTGCTCCGATCTTTGGTGCCAGTAACTCAACCCCAACATTCGGAGCTGCAACAAATCCGACACCAAATTCTGCAAAAAATCCAGTATCCAATATCCCAACAACTTCTCCACCAGCATTTGGAGCCTCTTTGAATACAACTCCAAACTTTGCAAGTTCAGTCTCTTCTAGTTTCGGCGCTGTGAGTAATTCCACTCTGAGTTTTGGGGCTACGGATACAAGTGGAATAAAATCTTTTGGCACACCTGCTACCACAGCCGCAATGTTCGGATCTTCTGTGACTGTAACAACTTCCTCTGTCTTTGGACCTCCAAACTCTCAACCAATCTTCGGAAACGCGTCTTCAGGAACAGCAAGTGCTTTTGGGCCACCGAAAACCACTGCTTCGATCTTTGAATCGACTTCCAATACTCCAAGTTTCGGAACAGCACCGAATACTCCTAGTTTATTCAGTAACAGTAATGCCACTTCTACGACTTCATCAGCCTTGCCAACGTTTGGAGCCCCAGTAACGACTTCGAATATGTTCAGCCAGGGCAATGCGAGTATGAATCCGCCACCTCCAGCTTACGGATCGTCGACGGGTTCTTCTGGTTTATTCAGCGGGGCTAACGCGACTTCAACGACCTCAGCAAATTCGACAATTGGAGCAAGTTCCAACGTCTTTAGTCAAGCTAACCCACCTCCAGCTTTCGGATCAAACTCCTCTACCTTTGGGAACACTGGATCTTCAGTTTTTGGTGCAGCTTCTAAAAATTCTACTGGATTTAATGCGACAAATCCACCACCGGCTTACGGTTCTACGAATACAGCAACACCGATATTTGGAGCACAAAATTCTGGAACGGCACCTACAGGTACCCAGAATTCTAGCTTTGGATTTGGAACCACGACTTCAAGCACTCCGTCTTTCGGTTCAACATCTACGACAACTACTGGGTTTGGATCGAGTACAAATGGTAGTTTTCCAGCTCAGAATAATAGTGGGATTAGTTTCGGAACTGGCAATAAAAACCCACCAGCCTTTGGAAGCACATCAGCACCTTTCGGATCTCAGAGTGGTACCAATGTTTTTGGAAGTTCAGGTACTTCTCCTCCACCTTATGGAGCTGCTACTAGTAATAGTAGTAGTGGAAATAACAATGCTAATGCAGTTGGTGCGTTCACATTTGGAGCTGGAGGAAATCAAGCACAGATGCAACCAGCACCGACGTTTTCGTTTGGTGGTGCAAGTACGAATAATAATAGTAGTAATAATAATGCGACGGGATCACCCTTCCAGTTTGGGTCAGCAGCTCCTTCTAAACCAGGTCTGTTTGCCTTGAATTTCCAAATATCAATATTTTTCATTAATTAAAAAAATGTACATATTAAATTAAACCATATCTGTTCCATTTTCAGCTACGGGTTTCAATTTCACTGCGCCCTCAGCCACGCCAAATATTAATTTTGGTGCAGCAGCCCCTCCAGCTTTCAATGCACCCGCGCCAGGAGCGAATAATTTTGCAGCTCCTTCTGGAGGAATGTTTAGCATCGGAACTGGTTCCACTGCACCCAGATCGAGAACCGCACGACCCAGAAAGCAAAGATGATGGAGAATGTAAATTTGATTTCCCAATTTTTTTCTGTAAAGCCAGGCTTTCTCTCAATTTTCAGTTGAATTCTGTGTTCGAATATGCTCAAACATATGTTGTGCGTAGTCTTTTAATGCATTTTTCGAAGTATTGATACTTAATCTTTTAATAATACGCTCAGTACTTTGAGCATGAATGTTCAATTCGCTAATCACTTTGTATTATTATTTCAATTCAAGGAACAAAGCTTAAATGATGGGTCCAAATTTTTACTGATCCCCGTGTTCTAATTTTTTTTTTTTATATTCGCACCTTTTGGAATTTTCTCTTTCTTTTAATCATCGTTTTATTTCCTCTCCGTTTTCGAAATTCACGTGTCTCATTTTTTCACAAAAGCGAAATACATCATTCCGAATACTTTCCCCTGATTATGATTCCGTACATCAGAAGTTATGAGCATATGTCACGAATTAATCACTATAAGCAATCGTTACTTATAATTCTAGGTTGTGTTTCTTGTTAAGAACTTGTAAACTTCAGGAATTCAAATATTGTCTTTCGTTCGTCTTGAAATCATTGGGCATGTTTCTTCTTTTAACTTATCTAGGTAATAAAAAAAACACAATGGGGCGAATCCAATTCAAATCGGACAGGCTATGCATGCTCAAGTGACAGAATTTTTTTGGGGCAAAATATTTTCTTTTTCAAATGATTTCAGATGAAACATCTTTTACCGATGTAACACATTTTTTTTGTTGCTGAAGTTATGTGTATTTGATCTTCTAAAGCTGATAACACATTTTCTTGGAAATTTTTGGCGATTTTCGTTACAAAGGTTTGCAGTATCCAAATTCATATAGGTATTGCATTTGTTATCTTTTAAAATCCGCCGGGAAAAAGATACAAAGAGAATAGAAAATAGGGTGGCGGTTTTTCTAAAAATCTAAAAAATCATATTTCCCAGAAATGACCTTTTTTATTTGCTTTATTCAAATTTTAGTTTTATTATAGTGAGTGTATCTTAAAGATTCATTTATATTAAGCCCGCATCTTAGAGAAAAGAAAAAAAATTTTTGTTGTACAAAATTGAAAATGCATTTCCAAGAATATCCAGACAGAATAATTAATCAATAAACAAGATTATTTTCGCAATTTATGCCAAAATATGAATCGTCGGCTATATTTGACCAGGTGAGTGCAATAACGGTGTTCTTGCAAGTAGAATAAAAACGCAAGTACACCATTATTGCACTCAACCGCTCAATTGTATTTCCCTCAGAACAATACAATTTTGCAGGGGAAATTAATTGATGTGTAAGCATACAATTTTTAGAAAACCACCGCCTCTCTGTCCCTCTTGACTTTTGTTGAAAGTTCTTGGCTGATTTTAAATGACCATAGCAAGATCAATTGAAATATAAAAAAATAAAATACTGAATATGGTTCAGATTCTGCAAACAGTTTGAAACGAATTTCAAATTTTTTTTGATAAGCTGCGTTGCTAACTTTCAGAGTTTGAATACTCATTTTTTTTGTAAACAAAAATTGAATTACATCATTAGAGTCTGGTAAAATACGTCTCGTCGGGGAAACAACATATTCTGTCTCGAAAAGATTCTGTGATTTAAGCATGCATATCTTATCCGATTTTCAATGAATTCGCTCAGAAGAACAAATATTTTCTTAGGGAAAATTTATTTTATTTTTGTCTGTAAAAATGTGTAAAATAAAGACTGTAAATATAGAGGCAAATAATAAAGTTTGTAATCAAGTCTGAATTTCTCTAAAGTGAAATTACCCTTCTTGCCTTAGTTTCGTTCTTGCAATTGCATAACTAATCTAGTTCATTTGCAATCTAGTTTACCACATATTTGGTATGAAATTAATGTAGAAAGCATACTTTTGACAAAGATGATGAAATCATGTATAAAAATTGAGTTCGAACTTAATTCATCTGATCTTATTTTACATTTCAGATAAGGGCTTTCAAAAGCTAAAGTAGCGAACGAAAGATACCATTAAAATAGGAAAAGAAAATGTTTGAAACTGATGTGAAACATCGAAGAAATACCTATTGCGCAAAAATCTTTCTTCTTCGATTCAGTGATTACTTACTTTTAATTCACATAACGTAACAAAAATGTAAATATGTGCGAGTATTTAGTGAATGAGTCTTACCGCGAATAAATCGTTTGGTTAGAGCAATAGAATAGACTGTACAGTTAAAATTAGCTTGAAGAAAATCGATTGTTTCATTCTAAATTACTGCTGCGTTTTAGAATTTATTACGAAGAAGAAAGGGTAATTATAAGTGATGCGGTTTAGTATGTACGATGAATTTGTATAAGTAATTTCGAGACTATATGAGAAGCTGCGTACTCGAACTGTGTTGCCAGAGTAATGCGTGTATGATTTATATCAATGTAGTAAAAAAATGGATATACATAAGGAAAACTCTTTAGTTTTTGAAACTTGTATGATATTAGGATTAGGAAATTTCGCGATCCAACTGAGTTTAAGTTTCGTCATTACATATGGGAAATAATCATTTTAACATTTTGTAATAAGGAGTTTAGTAATACACACTATTATAAATGACCATCGTACGTGAACAGAGTAATAAATCATATTCTCATATTATTTCTTTTTTTTCTATGCTTAGAACCTTTTTCTATACTTCATTAGGAGTAAAATATTTTAAATTTGTTGCTTCATTTCTAAATTTCAAGTTTTATATAATTGAGAGTTTCAAAGGTAACTTTTGAAAATAATATAAAGAGTTGTTAAGCTCAAACGAAAAGATTTTATAGTCGATTCAAATATATTATAACTTGCATGATTTTTTACCTATTTAATTCTGATTATAAGAATAAAAAATCGAATAATCTACCATTTTTCCGCTTTTTTGATTTTGCAAAATGTTCTATAAAGAAATGGATATCTGTATCGTGATTTGAAATTGGAAAGCTTCAATTCATAAAAGTAAAATATTCTACATTTGCTGCTATATTCCTAAATTTCAAATGGCAGTAGATATATTTCAAGTTGTCTATAATTGAAGAGTTTCAAAAGTAAACTTTTGAAAAACGTATACAGAGTTGTTTAGCTCAAACGGCAAGATTTTACAGTCAAATCAAATGTATTATAATTTGCATGGTTTTTTAATTACCTAATTCTGATTAGAAGAATTAAAAATCAAATAACCTACTATTTTTCCGCTTTTTTGATTTTGCAAAATGTTCAATAAAGAAATTAATATCTGTATCGTATTTTGTCACTGAAAACCTACAATCTTGGGAGGCTTTTAGTATTTTTTGAATATTCAAACAGCAAAAAAAAATTGAATTTCATAAATAATATTTAGGTAACAATACCTATATTTTAAGTTTTCTATAAGGAAAGGGTTTTGAAATTGAACTTTTGAAAACAATATAAAAATTTGTCCTTAGATAAAACGGAAAGATTTTAAGATCTTATATTTTATGATTTGCATAATTTTTAAATAAAAAAGGTAAAATTAGCGAATTACAGAATTTCAAGGATAAAAAATCGATTACTTAAAAATTTGTCCGCTTTTGGAATCTTGCGAAATGGTAGAAGATCGAATTATTATTTATGTCCAATTTTACCCTTCACAAGATTATCCTATTTGAAAGACCCTAATTTTTTCGGAACAACGAAGAAATGGTTGAATTTATTTATATTAAAAATAAATTCAACGAATAGATTGATTTCTTTACCGGCGATGGTAACTTGGATAACAGCTGGTAATAGTGGCGCTGTAACAATTTCTGAGCCAATGAGCGAGCGTCGCCCGTCGCTTGGCGCCGCCGCCATTTTGAGAACATTAGAAGGAAACCAACAGCGTAACCAGAAGGACGGGAACATCTAGGTTCGGCACCTTAACATCATCACCATGGCTGACCCGGAAAAGCAGCCCGAACAACCTGCGGCTGTGCAGAAAAAAACTGTCATCGGTGAGTGAATGAAATTTTTGATTTTTTTCCGACCTCGTTCTGTTTCACCCTTGTCCTGAAACCGCCACCGACGTCGCCCTCCAGGCCGAACATAATGGCGCCCGCGTCTGCTGCGAGACCATGTGGCCGGCGTACCGGAATTAGAAATTACGGAATCACCATCCCACGAAATAACATTTGCTCTTTTCCTGTCAATTTTGGAGCAGAAGTGCCCCTACATTAAAAAAAAAAATATATATATATATTTTTCCCAATTCGAATCAGTCTGTGGCAGATCGCGTGTTTGGCATACATTTAGCGGGTTCGGAGTCCTTAGATCGATTTTGAGGAAT
Source organism: Neuroterus valhalla (assembly GCA_011762715.2). Taxonomy (NCBI): domain Eukaryota; kingdom Metazoa; phylum Arthropoda; class Insecta; order Hymenoptera; family Cynipidae; genus Neuroterus; species Neuroterus valhalla. The sequence continues at coordinate 11,028 of WSXT02178464.1, read as the reverse complement.
TATAGACGAGACGACGCCTTCCGTGGCGTCGAGAGACCTCGAGGGTTATCATAACCTCAAAATCACCGGTGATACTGAGTTTGGAATTCCTCGCGCCTCCCGACCAGGAGTAACGAACTATCTAGAATTTAATGATTCAATTCTAGCGATGGGCATTATATCTGACTGGAATTTTGTTGATCATGAGGGTGCATCGTTCATATTTTCACCATGTAATAAATAAAGGAACTTGTCTCTTAGAGAAATTTGACTTATGTAATCCATAGTTGTACTTCTGGGGGTTAAAGATTGAGTCATACTAAACTAACAAGATAGAAAATATTAAAAGGGGAATTTCGTACATGAAGATTTCTGACCGAGATTTTTTAAGTATGTATTAATTATTTAAACTTGTGTTCAATAATTCACTACAAAAATCAATCCAATCTTAATTGCTTATTCAGATCTAATTTTGTTATTCTGCCTGATTCTGACCTAGAAAAGAGAAAAGCGGTAAATATATTTCTTATTCTTCATGTGATTTGCAATTGTTTTCCATTTAAATATATTTGAAACAGTTGTGAATCGAAGGTCAAATCCCACATGTACTGATGACTTTCTTGTTTTGCACAGCAGTATTATACATACAATTGTGACAGTTGTGTGTTTACAATCGCATTTCTCAGTTTGAAATGTTAAAAGTTGAAAGATTAAAAATTGAGCAGCTTCTAATCATAAACCTCAAATTCATACAATTTCAACCTTTCCAGAAATTACACATACTCTTTTCGAAAAAGGAAGTTATCTCAGTTACTCCAAAATTATAATCACTAATACAATTTTCTATGAACAAACACATTTTCTCAATATTTAATAAACCATTCCAATTGTAGATTTTTTAGAATAAATGTAGGAAATAACCTAATTTCCGCTTTCTTGTGCAATAAGAAATTCGGTCGATATCTAGGAAACCATTTTCACCATGTGTAAATCAGGAAACTTATTTTTGAACTTAGTAAGAAGTTTATTTTTGAACTCAGAGTTCAGGCATTTTGTGAATTTCTGAACTTCTCTATTTTAACTATTTATTTTTTCGGTCTTTCTTTTTGCCCAATGGAGCTCATTGCAAAAGAATTTATGCTTGGTTTTAGCCTAAATTTCCGAATGTGCTTCGAGAATTTGGTATTCTCTTGGATAATCTTTATTACAACAGGATTTGTTGTCATAAGCCTCGTCGTTGACAATTATAGAATTTCCAACTCCTTCCTATCCCCTATAAGCTATTTACATTCTAACTCCTTAGAGGTCGAAGCTCCACTAATCTTGTTATTTTTGTTTGGAGCTAGGCTTCCTCCGTGCGAAACAATTCAATTTTAAGTTTGAAACTGACAAAAGCATAGTAAATTCATTCTACAAAAGACAGCTTCAAATAATTCTAGTTTCGTAATTTTTTTTCTACTATAATTTGAATGAAGAATAAAATTGGAATATTTTTTTTTTTTTTAATATTTAAGGTCTTTGAAATTTTGTTTGAAATTAATTTAGCAGTTTCTGCTAAATTTGTTTTCATTAGTGAACGTCATAGATTAATTGTAAAATAATGCTGAAAAATAGATGGTAAATTCATATTATTATTTTTTTTTCTTACGTATTACCCTTGCATTGAAACTAAAGAATTGATATTCTACTACTATTCATTTTCAAACTGAAATAGTTAGCAGAAAAATCTCAGACCTGTTTCACGGATTTAAAATTTTGTTCGGCAGGCAAAATAATGTTTTGAAATGAATCATTTTTCCAGACTAACGCATAGAACCTCGTGGAAAACTTTCTTCCACTAAAGTTCACAAAAACCAGGGCTTTAGTCGTGAATGTGATCGATTATTTAACTCATGACCTGGATAATATAGGTCATATACGACAATGTGTCCGTGAGAATAGTCTTACATTCGGTTTTAAAATAATTAAGACTATCTTTTCATTCGTGAATAAGAAAATAGACGTTTTCCCAAAAATATTTCTAAATCTGTACAGACAGACGTTTCATAAAATGTGAATGGCTCGCAAATTTACGGATTACGGAATTTGCTCGTTCAGTGTTATTTACACCTATTTATCTATGCTCACAATACTTTATTGAATTGCTATCTAAATTATCGATAATCATTTCACTACTTTCCTGTTTATTTTAAAATTTCGGATTGATAGAAATGTATCCAGTTACGATATCAGGGTGGCGACTTGACTGGGAAAGACCGGAAATTCTATTGACCGGGAAAAAACCGAAAGATTACCGGGATTTTAATTTAAAAACCGGGAATTCATTTGACTCAATCTAGACTATTCAAATTCTACCGAAAAAATACGAGAAATGACCTTTTTCTTTTCATGAATTAAAAATATATATTATCATTTGATTCAAAAAATGTAGCTTTCCTCCACTCTGATTCTCGAAATATTCAAATACAATTCATACTTCATCATAGAGAAAGAATTTTAATTCTTTTCCCATTATAAGAAAAACATTTTACAAATTTGTTGCTCTGTGAGATTTTTTTAGCTCACTCAAATTTGACAATTTAATTGATGATACACCAAACATACAGAAAGAATTATTATCTAAATTTTCTGGAAAAAATGTATCTATCACGTTTTATCTGCTTTTCCTCATTCATCTGACTTGAGACAGGGAATTTCAGAAAATAATTACAGTTTTTGTTTTAGGGTAGGGAATTTCATTGAAGAAGTATAATTTCACTTGGAACAAAGAATTTTTTACATGGAACGGGAACTATTCAAACAAATCATAATTCGGATTCAGAAGAGAGGATTGAAAAAAAATCTTTCCTCCAATTCAAAATTCGTCACAATTTTCCCTTTTCCCAATTGTAAATAAAGAAAGTACTTCAAGCAGTCTTTAGAGTAAAAGTAGTATTCCGGAGAAGACAGAAAACTTGTTTAAATTGTTCATTGCAAATTCATCCTTTTTAGTTGAAAAATCAACTACTTGTGTGAAATTAGAACTTTTCTGAAAGCTAAATTTTTATGTTAAAGTTGTTTTATTTATATTCAAAATTCACCTCTGGTTGAAATTTAAGCTACTTTGTTAAAAAAAAAAAATTCATATTTATTTTGTGAAAATTCAAGTATTTAATTGAACATTGATTTCTGAATCTGAAAATTAAAGTATTTCTCTGAGATTTTATCTACTTTACGGGAAATTTTCCTTTTTTGTAGAAAATTATTCTTCATCTTAAAAAATTCATCTTTTTGCTTAAAATACATCTATCCATTTGAAGATTAATCATTATATCTGAAAATTCATCAGTTTGGTTGAAACTCAATTTCTTCAACTGAAAATTTAACTGTTTCATTTTTAGTGGAAAATTGATCTTTTCTAGTTCAAAATTCGACGATTTGGTGAAAATTCGTCTCTAAATTGAAATTCTTCTTTACGGTTAACACTTCAAGTTATACAGTTAAACATTTTTCATTTTAGTCGAACAATAATCTAGTTAAAAGCTCTTATGTTTGGTTTATAATTAATTTTTTGAGCCAAAAATGTCACTATACCATTTTTGTTTTAGAACTTTCATTTTCATATCATCATACCATACCATCATTTTTTGTAAAAATGTAGTAATTTGTTCGACAGTTTTTTTTTTTTTTTTTTTTTTTTGAAAGTTAGTTTTTTTGCAATATGTAATTTTTTAAAATAAAAAATTAACTTATTCCTATTGAAAATTCCATAGGTTCAGTTAAAAATTAATTCGTTTAGTTAAAGTTCCATTTTTTCATTCTGAAATTTGAGTGTTGGGTAAATTTTTTGTCGACAATTTATCTTCTTCAGTAAAAGTTAATTGATTTGTTTAAAACTAAAATCTTTCAGTTGTCCATTTGTTTAGTTGAACATTCATTTTTTGAAATTTGAGTATTCAAATCTTCGTTGACCGTTCATCTTTTTTAGTAACATTTAATTTATCTGTTTAAAAGTCAACTCTTCCAGATGAAGATTCTTCTTTTTAGTATAAAACTCATGCTTGGTTCGAATTTTTTTTTTTTCACTAAAAATGCTACTGTTCCATTCTTCGTAGCAAAGGATTATTTTTTTAGTTCGAAATTCGAGTATTTCGTTGAAGCATTATATTTTTTCTTAGCAAATAATTCTACATATTTCGAAATTAATCTTCTTGGTTGAAAATTGATGTGCTCCAGTTAAATATTGATCTTTTTATTTGAATATTCATCTTCTTGATTGAAAAATGAACTAATAGTTGTAATTCCTTTTTTTTTTTTTGTTATCGTGAATTGATTTTACCTTATCGTGAGTTTAACTGTTCCGATTTTCGTAAAAAAAATGATATTTTTTTCAAAATTGATTTATTTTGCAATGTTTGATCTGTTGTGTTAAAGAATGTTTTGAATGAACGTCATGAATGAAAATAAATGTTTGCGTTTTGCGACAAACATGAATGTGTTACTCCTAGTTGACCGGGAAAATTGAAAAACATGACCGGGAAGAACCGGGAATTTGAAATCGTCCGCCGAATCGCCACCCTGGATATTTGAATGAGCACAGCTTGATGCTCTTGAATTTCGAATCTGCGCTCTTTTTTTAAATATCAGCTGTTGCTTAATAGTTATTTACATCATAATTTTCATGGGATCTTTTTAATCATATCACAATGTGGGAAAACTTACCAACAAAAACAACATAACATTAACCATGAATTGTTCCATTTTAAACCACGCCGTTGATTTTCAACTTGCAGAGATAAATTCAGAAAGAGAAATGAATTGTCCACCCAACGATTGCATTAACAATAAAATAGTTAATCTTTATGGTTTATCTCAACAGAATAGTTGAATCTCCAACCGAGTATGTGATCGAATTTTTAACTAAATGAAATGAATTCTGAACCAAACATATAATTGTACACTGTTCAATTGAGAAGAATTATATTGAATAAAAAAAAATTTCTGGATTTCCTTACTGGGTTAGTGAGTCATCTTGTTGCGTTTCAATTCTACTGTGTGGTTAAAATGACAACTATGTTGTTTGAATACATTTTTGGGCTTTAAAATGATCTTTTAACTGAAAATTTAACCATTTTGTAGGAAATATATAGTGTATTCCCCCTATTAAAAATTAATAATTTCAGTTGAAACCTTCATATTTTTTATTGCAAATTCTACTATTTTGTTGAAAATTTGTATTTTTTTCTCTTAAGAATTTATTTCGTTAACTGAAATTAATATTGAACACAATCAAAATCTAGAAAGATTCAAAATTTAAAGAATTACAAATGAATTGAGTTTTCAAAATTCGAGGCTTTTTTCATGCGTAGATAAAGTTATGTAATTTGCAATATTGTTCAACACACTGAAGTATTATAAATCCATCTCATTTTTCCGTATATGTACTTTGTTACAATTCACTTGCAGAAAATCACGTAAATTCTGATTCTGCTCTTTTCAGAATATACTTTTTTATGACGCAAAGGTAATAAACTTTTTAATTCCTGTCTAGGCAATCTTTCCATTCCTGTGAACTTGTTACTTGCATAATCTCCGCCTTTGCACTTAGGCAACACGCCTTCTCATTCTGATATAATGTATTGAATCGACATTACAAAGCGGAAGCATGCTAACTTTACCATTCTTTAATAGACAGTAAAATTAACTCTTCTTACTAATAAAAAAAGTATTGACTTTCAAGTTGCCTAGAACTTTTATGAAGTTTCTGGAATCAAAATATTCTAAATTTTAACTTGTAGGCCGTTTGTTTATTCATTCATTCATTAATTCAACCTCTGTGTTGAATGGATCTGATGCAGGCGTGAAACATTGGATATCAAATGCTGAGAATTTGTGATGCAGATTCAATTCTACTTTTCTTAATATTCAAAGGGTGGCGACTTGACCGGGAAACCGGGAAATGACCAGGAATTTAATTAAAAACCGGGAATTTGCTTGACTCAACGTAGACTATTAAAAATTTTACCAAAAAATATGAAAAATTACCGCTTTCTTTTTATAAATCAAAAAGAGATCTTACCATTTATTGAAAAATGTAACGTTCCTTTAATCTAAAGTTTCTTTGCAAATTTGTTGCTCTGTGAGATTTTTTTAGCTGACTCAAATTTGATAATCAAATCGATGATGATTCAAGCCTACAGAAGGTATTTTACCTTCATTTTTTCAAAAAAATGTATTCATCACGTTTTATTTGCTTTACCTCATTTATCTGACTTGGGACAGGAAATTTCAGAAAATAATTTTAGTTTTTATTTTAGGGCAGGGAGTTTCAGTGAAGAAGTATAATTCCACTTGAAACAGGGGATTTTTACATGGAACGTGAACTTTTTAAACTAATTACAATTCGGATGTAGACGAGAGGAATTCAAAAAATCGTTCCTCCAATTCAAAATTCGTCACAATTTTAAAGTACCCTCTTCCTGATTTCAAATTAGGAAGACTTGTTTACATTGTTCATTGCAAATTCATCTTTTTTGTGTGAAAAATCAACTACTTGTTTGAAATTCAAACTTGTTTGTTGAAAATTAAATTTTTATTTTAAAGTTGCATTATTTCGATTTTAAATTCACCTTTGGTTGAAATTGCAACTACTTTGTTAAAAATCTATCCATCTTTTTTTGGTGAAAATTCAAGTATTTAGTTAAACTTTAATTTTTGAATTTGAAAATTAAACTATTTCTTCGTGAATCTATGCACTTCGTGGGAAATTTGGCTTTTTTGTAGAAAATTAATCTTTATTTTGAGTGGGAAACTGATCTTTTCTAGTTCAAAATATTCGACATTTAGATGAAAATTGGTCTTTATGAATTGAAAATTCAATTCTTTCATTGAAACTTCACATATTTTGTTGAAAAATCGATTTTTTGTTGAAAATTATCTTTTTCCTCGGATGTTGATATTCTTCTTTATGGTTAAAAATTAAAGTTATACAGTCAAACATTTACCATTTTAGTCGAACATTCATCTAGTTGAAAATTCTTATGTTTGGTGTAAAATTAATTTTTCAAGCCTAAAATGTCCCAATTCCATTTTCGTTTGAAAATGTTTATTTTTATGGCACGGATTTTAACCATTCTGTTGAAAAATTGTTTTGTTTTTTTTGTTGAAAATTGTATTTTCCGGTTGAAAATTAATTTTTGGTCAAAAATTGATCTATTCTTTTTAGTTAAATGTTCATTATTACAGTTAAATATTCGTCTTTCTGGTTTGAAATTCAAGTACTTAAGTTGAACATATACGATTCCATTTGATTCTTCATCATTTTATGTATAAATGTAATAATTTTTTTGACAGTTTTGTTTGTTTGTTGGAAGATAGCTTTTTTTGTTGAAAGTTAGTTTTTTTTTGTTATAAGTAATTTTTTCTAACTGAAAATTTAACTTAACCCAGTTGAAAGTCTCATAGTTTCTTCTAAAAATCTATTTGTTTAGTTCAACATTGATTTTTTCTGAATTTAAAATTTGAGTAATCAAATTTTCGTTTAATTATCTTCTTCAGTAAAAGTTATCTGTTTGAAAACTCGACTCCGTCGGTTGAAGATTCTTTTTTTTTAGTATAAAACAGTTATGCTTGGTTTAAAATTGGTTTTTTAAACTAAAAATGTTACTGTTCTATTTATGGTTGAAAATAACTTTTTTTTTTTACTTTAAAATTCGACTATTTTGTTGAAACATGATATTTTTTCTTAGAAAATGATTATTTCTATTTGGAAAATTATTCTTCTTGTTTTCGTAAATTGATTTTTTATATTGTAAGTTTAACTGTTTCAATTTTTGTAAGAAAATTATATTCTTTTGCTGAAAATTAGAATATTCTTTTCAAAGTTGATTTTTTTTTCGAAGTTTGATCTGTTGTGTTAAAGGATATTTAAAATAAACGCCATGAATAAAAATTAACTTTTTGTGTTTTGCGTCAAATATAAATATTTTGCTTCTAGTTGACCGGAAAAACTAAAAGAATTGACCTTGAAGAACCGGGAAATGAGCGGGAATTTGAAATCGTCCGCTGAATCCCCACCCTGACTAGCATGGAGTTCATTGAAACACCTCAAAATCTCTTAAAATCTTTGGATTCGCTTAGAAGCCCTTAAAAATCCATCAAACCCAAGTTATTTAAAAAAAAATTTTAATCGCTATAAATCTTTGCAATCTCTTGAAATACTTGGTACTTTTGAAATTCTTTAGAATAGCCCCAAATCTTGTGATATCTTCTTGAAATCTGAAGAAATTGTTCAGAATCCATGGGAATCCTCTGGAATTCCTTGAAATTCATTGTATATTTGAACTCTCTTAATCTTTTGGCTGCTTTTGGAATTCTGAAAAATTCTTTCAAATGTGTGATACTAAATTGATTTTCTCTGAAGATTTTTCTAGAATCTCGGAGAAAATAAAAATAAATTTATCATAGGAAAATTATAAGCCTATACTTAATTTTCAGGGTGGCGATTTGGCGGACGTTTTCAATTTTCCCGTTCATCTAAGAGTAACATATTCATATTTGTTGCAAAACACAAACATTCACTTCAATTTGTGACCTTCATTCTAAACATCCTTTAACAAAACAGATCAAGAATTGCAAAATAAATTAATTTTGAAAAAAATACTCAAATTTCCCACGAAAAAATATCATTTTTTTACAAAAGTTGGAACAGTTAAACTTACAATTGAAAAAATCAATTTGCGATGAAGAAAATGGAGTTATAACAAAATAGTTCATTTTTCAACCAAAGTGATGAATTTTCCAACAGAATTATGAACAGTTCAAATTGCAAACCAAGAGGATGAATTTTCTGATAAATAGTCAACTAGAGCACTTCAATTCTCACCGATGAAGGTAAATATTCAAACAAGGAGATTAATTGTCAGATAGAAAGATTAATTTTCTATCATCTATCAAAGAAGAAATTGCCAACAAGAAAAATAACTTTCGGAGAAAAAGATAATTTTATACCAAAAATCAATTTTATGTGAATTTACAACGAACTAATTGATCAATCCATAAAGACGAATATTCATCCAAAAAGTTAAATTTTGAACTAGAAAAGATCATTTTCCACTAAGGATAAAACAGTTGAATTTCCAGTCAGAGAAATAAATTTTCAACCAAACTGATGGATTCTCAGGTGAAATGATGAATGTTTAACTGGAATAAATAGACTTTATGCGAAGAAGGTGAATTTTCAACCATAAAGATTAATTTTCTACAAAAGAGGCGACTTTTCAACAAAATAAATAAATTCTGAAAGAAATAGTTTAATTTTTAAATTCAAAAATCAATGTTCAACTAAATACTTGAATCTTCACTAAAAAAAGATAAATTGATTTTCAACAAAGTAGTCACATTTTCAATCAGAGGTGGATTTTATATTAAAATAATGCACCTTCAACAAAATAGTGTAACTTCCAACAGAAGAATCCAATTTTCAACCAAGTAGTTGATTTTTCAACTAAAACAGAATGAATTCGCAATGCTAAATGTGAACAAGCTTTCTATTATAATTTAGAATTATTTCTCATTCGAAATTCTACTTTACTCTAAAAACTGCTTGAAGTAATTTTTTCATTTAAAATTAGGAAGAGGGGACTTGCAATTTTTTAAGAATTTTAAATTGGAAGAGCAATTTTCTGAATTTCCTCTTTTCCCAATTTGAATACTTGAAGTATTCGACCTCCCTGTCTCAAGTCAGATGAATAAGAGAAAGCAAATAAAACATGAGTGTATAATACTTTTTTTTTTTAATTGAGAAAATTATTCGTCCTGTATGTTTGGGATATCATCAATTTCATTATACAAACTTCGGTCCGCTAAATAAATCTCAGAAAGCAATAAATTTGATAGAGGTTTTTTTTTTATAATGGAAAAAATTTTAATTCTTGCTCTCATAAAGTATATAGATATATTTAAGAAATTTCAGAATCAGACTAAAGGATTAAAAGCGATATTTTCTGAAATTTAACTTACCGACGCAGGTATCCACAGATTTGGAATCGAGGGCGCTTGTTGATTTGCTATACCTCAAACCTGGAGAATGAAAATATTTTATTGGAAATTATTACTACTTTGTAAAGACTTTTCATTTTTCGATAGTAAAAAATATAATAACCATTGCTTTTTGGGTTTTCGAGAGTCGAAGATGTCGAAGTTTCGTACATGGCTTCCATTGAATCACCCGACAGTGAAAGACTCTCTTTTCTCCCTGAAAAAAAAATTGATATAAAAATTATTGCAGCGAAAAATAGTGTTTAGTTCTCGAAAGCAGAATGTGAAAATTTAAATTTCTCAGACACCAAAAGCTAAACAAATGAAGTTTTTACGGCCAAGTTCTTTCGAATCTCGTGTACCTCCTTATTGTTAAAATTGTAGGCGACTCTCATTCTGCTGCATAAAAGAAATATGTCTTATTTTTAAAGAAATTGTTGGATAATTTATTGTCTTTTTTCTGCAATTTTTCAGAATCTCAAACTCTGAGCGGACACTTACAAGTATTATCTAAACTGTTGACCAAGTCCAGGTTCGAATTTGCTGAATCCTTTTTCTTTTTGTGGTTGTTTTTGTGAATCGGATCCACTGGCGGTGGTTTACCTGAAAATCAAGATCAAAATAGTTTCGGAAATTTATATCACATGATTGTGAAATCAAGAATAAGAATAAGACTTACAATTTTTTAAGAAGTAAGGATTCTTCAGAACTTGTCTTATGCAGTTATAAATATAAGCATACTGGCTCTGAAAATTAGAGAAAAAACACCATATTAATTTTGAACAATGAAAGATTATATTATATGAATTTGGAATGATCTCTCACCTCTCTTTGAACCATATTAAGCCTATGTCTTCGAAGTCTGTAAACTGTTCCGAAGACGTCCAATTTTCTATTGTCTCTAATACTTTGCAAGAGCATATCGATTGCTATTAAAGTTCCAGTCCTTCCAATTCCGGCACTGTGAAGTGAATAAAAAAAGAATTATGGACCATTCATAAATTGAGTAAAAATATGGGGGGGGGGGGGGGG
>WSXT02178453.1:0-21548 GCA_011762715.2 Neuroterus valhalla | reverse complement strand
CATGCTTTGATACAAATGTTGGTTTCTATCCTATTTTTAGATGTATATAGTGACCAAAAATGAGAAAAATTTTTTTTTGATTTTTTGAAAAATTATTCGTGTATAGCCCCTTAAGTGCCCCAATTATATATTTATCATTTAAGTTGAAAATTCATCTCCTTGGTTTGAAATTCAACTGTTCCAGTTGAAGATTCATGATATTATTGGGAAATTCATCACTTCTGTTGAAAAATAAACTATTTCGTTCAAAATCCGTTTTTTTGTTGTTGTCTTAAATTGTTTTTTTTTTAATCTTAAGTATAATAATTCTAATTTTTGTAAAAATGGAATTTTTTCTTGGAAAGTTCTAGTATTTTTCTCAAAATAATCCATTTTGTAATATTTGATCTGTTGTGTTGAAGGATGTTTAGAATGAACGTCAAGAATTGAAATAAATGTTTCCGTTTTGCGACAAATATGGATGCGTTTCTTTCAGTTGGCCAGGAAAGTAATAAATCTTGACAGGGAAAAAACGGGTAAAGTTCGGTCATTCGAAATTGTCCGCTAAATCGCCACCCTGTTATTCTACTCGGTTTGAATCGCGTGCCAACTTTGGCCAATGAGAGCCGCTGCGCTGAGCAGGCGCAGTAGCTCTACATCAGGGATGTCCAACGCAAGGTTGGCGCGCTTCTACCTTCTTCACCTTCTCTGAGCGCTTCATCGAGAATTCTCTCCTCGTTCCACCACGGGCTTCGTCTGACTATACCTGACCATACCTACTTGCGCGCACTGTTCACCCAGCCCGGCCGCCGAGGACCCCTTTCCCCTTTCCACATCGCGATCACCGCATGAACGCATGCAAGATGGTAAGAGAGGGGATTGACGAGTAACAGTTATTTATTCCGTTGCTCACGCGTTGGACACCTATGATCTACATCTTGAAATTGGTTTCACCAATTGTACACAGAAGCGTTTAACGGCTCTGTGTAGCCATAATTGAGTGCTCTGTGTAGCCATAATTGAGTGCTTACATTTTTAAGAATTGCACTTTCGTTTATTACCGGAATTAATTTTTTCCTTCGAATAACGCTTCAAGTTCTTTCGATTTGTGTATCCACGGTAGCAGTAGGTCAGTTAAAGCAGTTAAAAGTGGTACCACAGAAAATGTGTTAGTGTATTCATATAAAAGATTCTTTCATTTTAAATTGGTTTTAAAGGAGCACAATACATTGTGTGGTCAAGGACATGAGAGAATATGTACTCTTCGCTTGAAACCACTGCCTTTGCGTGAAACAAATACTCCTGGGTTCGATATGGTTCGATGATGATTCGAGTGCCAGTCAATACGCATAAATCTTGTTCTCACAAGTGAGCAAGAAGTAAGGAGTGCTTCTTGAATGATACTTGAGGAGCACGAGAGAAACGCAAGAAAAAAATCTCATCTGGAAATGCACATCATCCTATCTGCTTTTCATTACTTTTAATTATTAATTTTTTGTTACAAGTAGTGCATTCTTCAAAATACGATCTTGACATTTTCAACCAAGCTGCGCATTTTTATTAAGGATTCTCTTGAAAATTATTAACGCTTGAAAGTTGGAAGTTATCAATATCTTAAGAAACAATGAAAACACTCCGAAAATTGGGGCCCTGTACAGTTTTCCTATTTACGATCGGGCACTGATCGGGGAAAATAGAGAGGCCTAGACTAGTATTGTAACTTTATTCTAGCCTTTCTATTGCCCAAGTTATATTGTTTACACCCTTTTTATTACCTGATTAATATCCATCAAACCCAAAAACTTCCCAAAATTCGGGAAATCAAAAATTTTTTCACGAAAATAAGGGAATAGGACCTCGTGAGAAAAATGTATGTAGGTACTACTAGAAATGCAATTTTTAACATTTCAAGTCCCTGAAATTTCGAAAAAAAATATTCTTTGCATTTTTCTGCAACCAAAAGAAATGATAAGAGATGGGGAAGAATAAATAGAAAGTTTTTTCGAATCAATAAACGAAAGCAATTTTATATTCAAGCCGAAAAAGGGAATTTTAAACCAAATAGATTGATCATTTACAAGAAAATGAATTTTTTGAATCTTTTCAACTAAAGAGGATCAACTTCCGGCCATAAACATGATGAATAAATGTTTTGTTAAAAACATAAGTCTTCAACCGGGAACAAAATCATAGGAGTTTTAGTTAATAAATTGAATTCCAGCAAAAAAAAATATCAGTTTTCTACCCAAAAAAATGAGTTTTCAACAATATATTTGATTTTCCAACAAGATAGATAAATTTTGAACGTAAAATATCGATTTGGAAAAGAATTCATCAATTCTCAATCCAAAATGGAGTAGATAGTTTCATTATCAACTAGAAGAGGAAATTCAAACTAATAAGATTTATTTTTTTACAAAGTAGTTCAACTTCCAACCAATAAGTTGAATTTTCAACCAGGAATTGAACCAGGAATGTTAATATTTCACCAGAAATTTTTCTTAAATTCTCATCCTAAACAGTTTAATTATGACCAAACAGTTGTAATTTCAGACAACAAAAATAATGTTTCTTCTATGAGAGATAAATATTACTTATTGCAAAAAAAAAAAAAGGCATCATTAGTGATAAACTTTTACCCAAAATTAAAATGATTAAATTATCACTTAATAAGATCAATTTTTAACCGAGGTGATCATAAATAAAATCAAATTAGATAAATTACCGACGTAAAAACAAATTTGAAACAAAAGACATCAATTCCTAACCGAAAATAGAAGTGGTTTTATTTTCAACTATAGTAAGGAATTTCGACCAAGAAGATGAATATTTTAAAAGTATTTAAACTTCCACTCAATAAATTCAATTTTCGATCAGAAATTTGAGAAAAGAGATTTCAAGTAAAAAATATATAAAATTTCATTCAAGAACAGTTTTTTTTCTACCAAAAACAGAATTTTTCGGATAAGTTGTTAAATTCTCAACCAAAACAATGGAGATAATTTTTCAACCAAGCAGATTTTTTAGTCTGAAAGAAAACGAATTCTGACCGAATTGTTGATTTCTGAATCCAAATGGACGCATTATCTACGAAATAGTTGAATTTTCAACCCGAAAATGTAGTTTTCATCAAAAAAGATCATTTTCAACGGAATTGTTAAATTTTCGAGCCGAAAACATGAATTTTTCACAAGGCAGGTGAATTTCCTACCCGAAAATATTCATTTCTAGCAAGAGAGTTGAAATTTAAATCAAATAGTTGAATTATCTGCCATTCTAGTTAAATTTCTATAATTAAAAATATTTTTCAGCCGTGAATAAAAGAAATTCCAACTAAATTGTTGAATTTTGAAGACAAAAAGACTATTCTAGTTAAATGTTCACCATTTCAGTTAAATATAAGTTGTTCTGGTTAGAAATTGAACTACTTCAGTTAAATATTTACAATTTCATTTCATTCTTCATCATTTTTTGTAAAATTTTAAATAATTTGTTCGACAGGTAGTTTTTTTTTTTGTTTATTGAAAGTTACTTTTTTTCTGGAAAGCTAGTTTTTCTTTTTTGTCATAAGTAATTTTTCTAACTGAAAATTAAACTTATTTCTATTGAAAATTCCATAGTTTCAGTTAAAAATTCATTTGTTTAGTTTAACATCCATTTTTTTCATTTTAAAATTTCGGTATTCAAATTTTCGTTGACAATTTATCTTTTTCAGTTAAAAACTTATATTTTCTCTTGAAAAATGATTGTTCCTATTTGGAAAATAATCTTGTTTGAAAATCCACCTTCATGGTTAAAAATTGAAGTGCTCCAGTTAAATATTTATATTTTAAAATGAATATTCATTTTCTGGATCGAAAAATAAACTAATCGTTTTTAATCCAGTTTTTTTGTTATTGTGAATCGATTTTTCTTAATTGTGACTTTAGCTGTTCCAATTTTTGTAAAAAATTGTATTTTTTTGTTGAAAATTTGAGTACTTTTGCCAAAATTGATATATTTTGCAATGTTTGAACTGTTGTGTTAAAGGATGTTTGGAATGAACGTCATGAATACAAATAAATATTTGCGTTTTGCGAGAAATATAAATATGTTACTTCTAGTTGACCGGGAAAATGTAAAAACTTGACTGTGAAGAACCACCACACTTCCCAGCAGTGCGTCCGTTGAAAGACTCTTCAGTATTGCAGGTTTCAGAATGTATCCAAAGAAATGTAAACTAAAGGATCAGCACTTCGTAAAGCGATTGGATTTCAGAAGTAAATAAAAAATTGATGGATTATTTCCAATTTTATTTCAAAAATATATTGCTTTTAACTTGACCGAATATCTGTCTACTTCTTTATTTACTAAACTCATCCCTGTTTTTTAAAATAATATTTTGGAAAATTATTCCTATTTTTATTCTAATAACAATATAATCATCATGAATAATTTTCCTAGTTTCATAATTATTATCTTTATTTTTAAATTAAAAAATTAAGGACGAGAAAAAAGTAACTTTTTAGGTAACTTTAAGTTACTTTGTCTAGTAACTGTAACTAGTTATAGTTATACTCAAACTTGACATCTCGACAGGGATTTGATTCCGTGATATAATAACAATAACAATAATAAAAATAATAATTTCTATGTAATAAAATGAAGCAATGAATCAGGTATAAAAAATTACTTGCAATTTTCAAGTTACTTAAAAAATGATAAATTATCCGAACTTGGGGAAAAATATAGTTCCGTGGGTCGTGAACATTGAACAATTATTACAAGCAGACTCTGCGCACAAAGTGAATAAAAGACAATGGAATGAACAAACAAGTTCTCACAATTTTTCAGCGTTGCAAGACACTTATCGATACTGGTATTTTACGAGTGCACGTGCGATTAGAATTAGTGGCGCCGAGGTAACGAGATTCATGTCCACACTTGTAAACTCCATTAAGCTCGATCTTTTCGCAGATTGCCCCGACCCACGACCGAGGGTGCGGCACATGTTACCAACAATAATAATTTTTCCTCGTGGGAAAAACATTTTCCTAAGATCAAAAAATAAAAAAACAATCAGTGCTGGTTCCGAAGGAATTGTTGTTGGTTTACTTTTCCGACTATTGTTATGTGCCAGGGCCCATGCAAGTGCACGGATTCACCAATAGGTGATTGCGCGATGGATTATTGAAGTGGTGAACACTAACAGCGCTAAATTACACTCTGCACCTCCAGGAAGTATCCTGAGCGAGCTTAGAATTGTTACGTGGGTAAACTGCTTCCACAGGGTTCATCGCGGGTTCAACGTTGCACGTACTTGGATTTGCGTTGCGAACATTATTGTGGGCGATGCAAAACTGATTTACATACGTATGGGTGCATACATGTATGCTTTTTGTTCCACTTAGAAATCGTGCACGGAATAGTAAAATCTATGGCATAGATCCTTTACGATTTCGTAAGAAAATAGGAAAAGAGGCATTCACTTGTAAGGAAATGGCAAGATGGAAAAGCTTGGAAGAAAGAGAGGGAAAAAGATTTCCAGGGTGGCGACTTGACCGGGAAACCAGGAAATGACCGGGAATTTCATTAAAAAACCAGGAATTTACCGGACACGACCTAGGCTATTTAAAATTCTACCGAAAAAATATGAGAAATGACTGCTTTCTTTTTATGAATCTAACGTTCCTTTAAGGCCATGTTAAACATGGGTCACGTGACCCATATTATCGATTTTTTTTGCAACAACTCACGTCCGCACCGAAATAGATATCGAGTTGATATTTTGAGAAAAGCCTTAGAAAACAATAAACTACGTTTGTATACAACAGTTGGTTCAGAATTTTGAAAAAAAATTGGCCAACAAATTTTTTTGTTTAAATTTTTGAACAAAATGTTGTATACAACGTAGTTTATTGTTTTCTAAGGCTTTTCTGGAAATATCAATTCGATATCTATTTCGGTGTAGACGTGATTTGTTGCAAAAAAGGTGTCGGTAAGGTAGGAATCGGGTAAGTTTAACATGGCCTTAATCTGATTCTCAAAATATATGAGATTCTCCACAGACAGGGCACTTTCGTGTCCAAAGGTTATTTACTAAAACTTTTGGTTGTTTGGTGTAAAACTCTGTAGTGTCCAAAAAATGACTTTCAGAGATGTCCAAACATGCCTGAAGCATATTTCGAAGCCACGTAGAAAATAAATAATAAAGTAATTTAGGAATTTATCCTAAAGGGTCTCGAAGTTTGATTAAAAAAGTAACATTTTTATTATAAATATTTCAATCCTAATGTAATATTTACAACATATAAGCAAATATAAGTGCCAATGGAACTATTATTCTGGTTACGTCGATACATGAACAGCGATTATTTGACAACTAGGAATACCTTTTTAGGACCAGTTTTGGCGTCGAATTAAAAACAAATCTCTCACCACTCTTCCGTTCAAGCTTTGAGCGTGAAAATTAAGAACTTTCTCCACAAATTGGAAAAAAGATTCCGAAAACCTTGCGTATTTTTATTAGTATCCATCGACGTAATTGACAATTAATTCTATATTTGTGAACAAAATTTGATGAATAAAGGATAAAAATATATATCAGAACGGGAGAAAACGAATTGTAGAAGGATTTTCCAATCCATACTTCTTCGAAACTTAAGGAATACTTTTTGTGTTGTTTTCCATCGACGTAACCTCCATCGACGTAACCTTACTTCCAGTTGTCAGAGCGGCTCGACATTAGTCTGCGCCTCTCCAAAGAACTTTTGCAGAAAAGTGATGAGAACGAAGTTTCTTGAATAATTTTTTTTTGAGTCATAAAAACACCGAAATAAGAAAAGAATATGACATTTATCAATAAAACTGGAAAGATATTCTTCTCATTTGAGAACTGTTTGACTTTTCTTTCAATCCTGAGTTTCGTTTGACAGATTAGCAGAGGTTAGGTTTATATATACTCTAGCTTCATTTAGCTTTGAGCTGCATTAACGGTTGTTGTTCATGTACTAACATTCAGAAAAATTAGAAGCGTTTATCATTATACATGTTTTATTGAAGTCTTATTTATAAATATGATTGAAAGTGTAAACTTAGAATTTTTTTTGCAAATTGTGTTTTTTGGAAACTGTGAACATGGAAATGGTGTTTATTTATCAGTTAAAGTAAATATAAAAATCTATATATTAATATTTTTCCATGGAAATGTTGTTTGTTCGTAAATTTAAATGTTCTTTTTGATGAATAATTATATTTTTACTTGGAAAATTAAAGTCGAAGTGGCCATAGGTAAGAAGCAAAAATCAAATTCACTAGCAGAATTTTATAAGAAGAGGAAAGATTACAAAGAGAAGGAAAGCGCTTAGGCGGCAAGGGAAAGACGTAAAAAAAAGTCCAAACCTTTTCGTGAGAAAAAAAATGAATAAATTGAATAAAGATAATCAGGTAGAAGTCACAGAAAGACCGAAAAGAATCGGTCGTAAAAACAACTCAAAAAGCTTAACCTCCAAAAACCTTTATTACATAGATTTAGTTATAGTTTTTGGTGGAAAATTATAAAATGTTAATGTTAAATTTTCATTATTTGGAAAATCTATATTAACGAAAAATTAAGAACAATTATATATTTTCTATTGAAGTTGGTTGTTACGACTGCAGAAAATTTATAATATCCAAAAATTACTATTATTTTTCATTATACAATAATTTTATTATAATAAATTATGATATTTTCAACAAACAAAAAATTTGTAATTCTACGTTTAATCTCCAATGTTCAAGCTATAACCAAAGATGATTTATTTTATCTAAAAAAAATTAATGATAAGATAAAGCTTAACGTCGAAAAGCTCAACAAGCCTTTAACATGAATTTCTAGCGTGTATACTTTCAAAAGATGATTTTTTTATTGTAATCAATCTAAGTTTGATCATAAAATACAATTTCGAAAATATTTTATAAAAATAATTTACTTTTTCAAAAGTTCCCTTCTTTTTGGAGAAACACCCATATAAATATATTTATAAGTCATGAAAGGAAGTATTTTCATTTTTTTCCATAATTAGAAAAACGTTTTCCAAATTTGTTGCTCTGTGAGAATTTGTTAGATGACTCAAATTTGATAATCGAATTAATGTTAGCCCAAACATACAGAAATAATTATTATTTTCATTTTTCCGAAAAAATGTATATTTATCACGTTTGATTTGCTTTTCCTCATTCATCTGACTTGAGAAAGGAAATTTCAGAAAATAATTAGACTTTTTATTTAAGGGCAGTAAGTCACAGGGTCACAATTTTGAAGTTCCTTCTTCTCAGTTTTAAATAAAGAAAGTACTTCAAGCAGTCTTTCGAGTATAAGAAGTATTCCAAAGAAGAAATACTTCTCAATTACGATAGAAAGCTTTTTACATTATCAATTGCAAATTCATCCTTTTTTAGTTAAAAAATCAACTTCTTTATTTTAAAATGAAAACTTGTTTGTTCATAATCAAATATTTTTGACAAAGTTGGAGTATATCGATTCGAAATACATTTCTGGGTTAAATTGTTGCTACTTTGTTAAATGAAAGAACTAGAAAATTTCAAGTGTAAAGTAATTTAGATTCCATAATTTTATAATCAAGCTTTGATAGTTGAGCAGTTTCAAATGAATATTTCTCAAAAGTTGAATAATTTAGAATTTATAAATTGTTGAAATTATAGAACTTTTAAGTTCAAATTTTGAAAATGGAACAATACCCATAAATGTTTATACATGTGGAAGAATTTTTTTGTTCTAAATAATTGAGATGATAAAACCATTATTTTGACACGAGTAAAAGTTCTGCTCCATTTTCGATGCCTCTTTTTCCATAGAACATCAACACAGTTTTGTTCAACACAATCCCGTTGTCGATAAGATACTTGGTCGAAGATAATCAATGAAACATTTTTGTGATTGTTCTCTACTTTTCTTCTTTCATTTTATCAATGTTCTAATCATCACTATGAAAGCAATGATACAATAATATAATGAAATTGAAGTTTCGCGCCTCCGATGTTTGCGCCACCTATCAGCAATGGCTGTAACCACTAAACCTTTCTAACCTCTGGGCAGCGCTGGGCTATGTTTGACATTTTGAGCTTATAACTAGCTTATCCTAATAAATAATTTTTTTGATATAAATATTTGCGCGCAAACTGAAAGCAGAAAAACGGCCTCTTCCTGATTTTTCCCAATCAATTCAAAATTGGCAGGTTCAAAAACTGAAGTTTCGAATAAAGGCATTGCAGTATTAATTTTTATTGATTCTCCTAAAATTTCCCATGTTTTTTTTTAAATCGTTACCAATAATTGCTAATAACTCTATTTTTTTCCAGGTACGTAGATGCAATTTCCTGTCACATGTGAGTAAACAAAAGTTGTGAATTATGTGATACTACACCTCTTAAAAACAACATTTATCAGTACCCCAAGATCGATTGAGCGTTCTAGTCTATAATGTCGTTTACAGTACCGTATTTATAGTCACGTGAAAGTTACACATCTGCTCCACGCGATATTCTCTCCGCGAATTAAAAATGCGCGTCTTTTCTTCGCGATATTGCATAGAATTAATGCCCACGTGAAATTGATACCTGCTTCTTCTTCGTTGGTTGGAAAATTTATGCTCGCTTATGCGCCGCGTTCGTTATTCACCACCCACGAATTTTCCAAGTAAGGGGATATACACTATCCCACTTATTTCCAGGATCGTTCGATTATCCTTTTATTACAGGAAAATATGAAATGTGGGAGCTGCCTGCGACAAGTGCTTGACGATTGATTTGTTGAAAATCCGAGTGCACTGTACTTTACGACTGCTTCCTACTTTCATCTGCAGCAATTGTTCCTTCTTGTTAGTGTTATTTTCATAGATTTCGAACAATTTGTATTTGTCCCATAAACATCTATCTGAGGCCTGAATAGTATATTGTGTGACAAGTGCGACAAAGTGACTTTTTCACATTGGTCTTCATATCGTGGTACAAACTTTACGCTTATAGAATTGCTTCTCACATGCGTCACACGACATTTTTGGCAAAAATTTTAGGAAACCGGTGATATTCCGTGTCTGCATTAAGTGCGCGTCAAGTGACAGTTTCTAGACACAATATAGGCATTTCAATAATAAGTTAATAGTTCAAAAAATATAATCTTCACATAAAGGATTGTGACTTGACCGGGAAACCGGGGAAAAAACCGGAAAATATGACCGGGAATTTACTTGATTCAACGAAGACACTTGAAAATTCTACCGAAAAAATACGAGAGATGACTGCTTTCTTTTTATGAATGAAAAAGAGATTGGATCATTTAATCTAAAGAATCTAACGTTTCTTTAATCTGGTTCTCAAAATATTTAAATATATCTATGCATCATGAGAGGAAGAATTTTCTTTTTTTTCCATTATGAGACGTTTTGAAAATTTGTTGCTATGTGAGATTTTTTTAGCTGACTCAAATTTGATAAGCGAATGGATGATAGCCCAAACCTACAAAAAGAATTATTTTCTTCATTTTTTCGAAAAAATGTATTTATCACGTTTTGTTTACTTTTCCTCATTTATCTGACTTGGGACAAGGAATTTCAGAAAAGAATTATAGTTTTGGCTTTAGGGGAGGAAGTTTCAATAAAGAAATATTATTTCACTTGGAACAGGGAATTTTTTACTTGGAACGTGATTTTTTCAAACTAATTATAATTCGGATGTAGAAGAGAGGAATTTTAAAAAATCGTTCCTCCAATGCGAAATTGTTCACAATTTTAAAGTTCCCTCCTCTTAGTTTGAAATAAAGAAAGTACTCCAAGCAGCCTTTAGAGTAGAAGTAGTACATATATTCCCAAGAAGAAATATTTCTGAATTATGATAGAAAGCTTGTTTACATCGTTCATTAAAAATTCATCGTTTTTGACTTAAAAAATCAACTACTTGTTTCAAATATAAGCTTGTTTGTTGAAAATCAAATTTTCTTGTTAAAGTTGCATTATTTCGATTCAAAATTCACCTCTGGTTGAAATTGTGACTACTTTGTTAAAAATCAATTTATCTTTTTTTGGTGAAAATTCAAGGATTTAGTTAAACCTGGACTTTTAAATTTGAAAATAAAACTATATCTTTGTGAATTTATGTGCTCCGTAGAAAATTTGCCTTTTTTTTTTGAAAATTAATCTTTATGGTCAAAATTCATCTCTTTGGTTAAAAATACATCTATTCATTTGAAGATTCATCATTATACCTGAAAATTCATCAGATTAGTTGAAAATCAAATACTTCAACTCTAAATTTAACTTCACCGACATTTCAGTGAAAATTTGTGTTTTTAAATTGAAAATTAAATTATTTCGTTGAAATTTCACAAATTTTTTTGGAAAATCGATTTTTTGAAGAAAATTATTTTTTTCTTCGAAAGTTAATATTTTTCTCTCTAAAATTCTTCTTTACGGTTAACAATTCAAGTTGTACAGTCAAACATTTTCCATTTGAGTCGAACACTCATCAAGTTGAAAACTCTTGTTCGGCTTAAAATAATTTTCCAAGCCGCAAATGTCACTATTCCATTTTTGTTTGAAAATTTTTATTTTTATGGGTCGAATTTTAGCCATTTTGTTGAAAAATTGTATTTTCTGATTGAAAATTATAGTTTTCGGCTGAAAATTAATTTTTTTGTTAAAAAATGAACTATTCTAGTTAAATGATCATCATTTCAGTTAAAAATTCGTCTTTCTGGTTTAAAATTCAACTACTTCAGTTAAACATTTACAATTCCATTTGATTCATCATTTTGTGCGAAACTGTAATAGTTTGTTATTCCAATTGAAAATTCCATAATTTCAGTTAGAAATCTATTTGTTCAGTTAAACATCCTTTTTTCAATTAAAAATTTGAGTAATGAAATTTTCGTTTAATAATCTTTTTCAGTGAAAGTTGATTCATGTGTTTGAAAACTTAACTTCTTCAGTTAAGTTAAAGATTCTTTTCTTCTAGTACAAAACACTTATGCTTGGTTTAAAATTGGTTTTTTATGCTAAAAATGTAAGTGTTCATCATTTTTTCCTAAAAAATGATTGTTTTTATTTTGAAATTAATCTTCTCGTTTGAATATTCATGCTTTTCTTATTGAAGATTCATGATGTTATTTGAAAATTATTACATTGGTCAAAAAGTGAACTATTATGTTGGAAATACGTTTCTTTTGTTATAGTAAGTTGATTTTTCTCAAACGTAGGTTTAACTGTTCCAATTTCTGTAAAATGAATGATATTTTTACATTTCGATCATAATGAGAAGGTATTGGTTTTATGTGAAAATCGACTTTCGCCAGGTCGACATGTCAAGTTCGTTAACCAGCTATTTTGGACCCGAAAATTATCTGTAAATTTGTTATAATTTTTCTCATTGGACGCGTAGTTTTTGTTTCAATCATAAAATAAAAAATTGAATTCCTAGAAAAACTACACAACATATCAAAAAAATATGGCAACAAAACTTTCCCACCGTTTTGGACAAACTTTGATCGAGTGCGCAGCACGAGACACACGATGAGAATGTGTTCGCTAAAGCCGGAGAAGCTTTAAAAAAAGAGATTTTACTCTCATCAAATTAAAGTAGTCGACATTTCGCTTTTGAGTTTCACAAGCGAGGTAAATTCATAACTGAGCGCGAAGCGCGATATTTGAAAGACGCCTAGGCGCCCTCAAACTTGCGAGCGAAGCGCGCGATGAGAATGTGCACGCGCAGCGGGCAGATTGATTTTTTTTTTGCAATCTTTAATCTGTTGTGTTGAAGGATGTTTAGAATGAACGTCATGAATAAAAATAAAAATTTGCGTTTTGCGACAAATATAAATATGTGACGCGCCACGAGAAAAGGGTCCTTAGCAGCCTTGCGTGGATTTTACAGGAGAAGGGAAAGAAGAAAGGAAGAGCCGGAAGATTGCTGTTCCAAACGCCCAATTCAAAAGTCTTTATAAGTTTGAAATTTTGCGCGGAAAATTTTTCTGATTTCACCAATCGAAAGAGCAAGTTCCAAACTATAATAAGTGCTCATAATCAGAAAATCGATTTTTTGCTGCTAAGGGCCCTTCTCTCGTAGCGCGTCACATATGTTACTTCTAGTTAACCGGGAAAATTGAAAAACTTGACCGTGAAGAACCGGTAAATGACCAGGAATTTGAAATAGTCCGCCGAATCGCCACCCTGACGTATAATATAAGTTAATCATATACAAAGCTTGAAAAACGCGTTTCATAAAATTTTTAAAGTCTCTCATTAGTAGAATAAAGTTTCAGATCACAAAGGAATCATAATGAAACATAAAAACAGCAGGAAAATTCAATCCGGCATACAGTTGTTGGAGCTTTGTCCAAGTTTGAATTGACATCTCCCAAAGGACGCAAAGTTTGGTTATGCTGTTCGAGTCATGGGGAAGCCACGGGAATTGTCGCAGAGCAAGCATCAATTAGGTGAACGAGTACTTTACGTTATAGTGTTATACAGTAGCGCCAGACACGCTCTTCTAAATGCCTTCATTGAATAAATTATTGAAATCAAAGCTCCAGTTTGCACCATTAATTCAGAATGCTATGGCTTCCGATGCTCCGAACACTCTCGATAGGCGCCTAACTCATTTGAATTTGTGTGCACGCAAGTGTGGCTCTCGATGCGCAACAACATTAGTTTCACTTCGTCTACTAATGAGAGAAGTATTTTCAATTTCTCACTCGATGCTATCTCAAACTTACGTGGATCTCCATTACTATTTCGAATGGAATCGATTCATTTTCAATAGTTCGTTTAATATTATTTTCAATTTGCTTCGTGTTGCAACCATCAACTTTTTGTCTTACAGTAGTGTTATACTATATGTATATATATAATATAGGTTTTCTTCTTGAATTAGAATTTTGAATGGATTTTTTTTCAATCAGGTAATGAAATACAATTTC
The DNA here is from genome assembly GCA_011762715.2 of Neuroterus valhalla. NCBI lineage: Eukaryota > Metazoa > Arthropoda > Insecta > Hymenoptera > Cynipidae > Neuroterus > Neuroterus valhalla. The sequence continues at coordinate 7,618 of WSXT02178453.1, read as the reverse complement.
TTGTGACACCTCTCTCTTTACCATCTTTCCAAGAAATAATTCTAAATAAAATTGAATTTTTTCATACTATAAAAAAGCAAAACTATAAGTGAGCTATTATAAGGAAGCCTGAAGAAATTTCGAAAAAGCAGAAATATATAAGATTCAAAAAATAAATTTCGATAAAAAAATTTTCAAAAACAATTGTCAAGAAGAGGATACAATAAATGTTCTAGCTGATGTTTTCGCCAAGTTGATGATTGGTGGACTGATTGCTACATAGAATTCATGATTTTTTATCTGAACAGTTATTAATTCCTTCTAATAAAATTGATTTAAATATTGGCTAAAGGATTCTTTGTGTACTGATGCTTTTATGATCTTCTATTTTTTATCGGTTTGTCCATTTTCCACCTGAAGTAAGTGTTTGCTCACTTATGAAGAGAGAGGGCACTTGGAGGATTTATCCAAAGATGCGCACGTAAATTGAATTCCTGGTTGCATCTTTTACAGGTCAGTCACATCATGCTCGGTTTCACTCTAATGTTTACCATTAGCCTTCCCTTTCAAATCGAAGCGTAAGATTTGAAAACAATGGTATGCCTTGAAATATCATGGAATACAAAATATGAAATAAATATAAAATATGTAAAATGGAACAAAAAAAAGAAGCGAATATTGATCAACTCAACACTATCGCCAGGGTAATGACTTACCCGGGAAAGACCGGGAAATGATCAGGGATTTAATTGAGCGGGAAAAAAATTAGAAATGACCGGGAATTGAATTGAAAACCGGGAATTTACTCGACTCAACCTAGACACTGGAAAATTTTACCGTAAAAATACGAGGAAGGTCCTCTAATCTGATTTTAAAAATTTGAAAATATATTTATACTTTATGATTTTTTTCAGATTTTGTTAGCTTACTCAGAATCGAATCGATGGTAGCCCAAACATATAGAAAGAATTATGCTTTCAATTTTTCAAAAAAAAAAATGAATTTATCGCGTTTTGTTTGCTTTTCTCTCATTTATATGACTAAGGGCAGCGACAAAACAGGAAATTTTGTACATAAAACCGGCACAATTTTTAAATAATTATAATTCGGATTAAGGAGAGGAATTTAGAAAAATTCGCTCTTCCAATTAGAAAGGTACACTTTGAAAGTCCCCTCTTCTTAATTTGAAATTAGGAAGGTACTATCAAGAAGAAAAGAAGAAATATTTCTGAATTAGATTATAGATAATTATTGTTCATTTTGAATTCATCGTTTTCAAGTCGAAAAATCAACTACTTTGTTGAAAGTTGAACTTTTTTGTTGGAGGTGCATTGTCATCTTACTTTAATATTCACCTCTACCTAAAAGTGTAACTACATTGTTAAAAATCAAATCATATTTTTTGGTAAAAATTCAAGTATTTAGTTGAACATTCATTTTTGAATTCAAAATTAAACTTTTTTTTTTGAGAATTTATGCACCCTGTGGAAAATTTGCCTTTTTTGTATAAAATTAATCTTTATGGTTGAAAGTTAATCTTTTTCCATAAAATACATCCATTCCAGTTGAAGGTTCATCATTTTACCCCAAAATTCATCTGTTTGTTTAAAAATTATTTTCTTCAACTGAAAATTCAGCTGTTTCATTTTTAGTTTTTAGTTTTTAGTTTAATGTTTTCCAGTTCAAAATTTAACAATTTGGATGAAAACTTGTCGTTTGGAATAGAAAATCCAAATATTTTGTGTGAGATTCTCATATTCTGTTGAAATATCGGTTTTTTGGTAAGAAATTATCTTGTTCTCCGAAAGATAATTTTCTTGTTTATAAATTGAATGTTCAAGCCAACATTGATACGATTCCATTTTAATTGGAAATAATTATTTTTATAGTTCGAAAGTCGACCATTTAGAAAAAAATTGTACTTTTGGTTGAAATTTAATTTTCAGTAAAAAATTTAACTATTCTTGTTGAAGATCCATCATTTCAGTAAAAAATTCATCTTTCTGGATTCCAATGCAACTACCTCAGTTAAACATTTACAATTTTCTTTGAAAATTCGTCATTTCATTTGAAAATGTAATAATTTGTGTGAAGATTAGTTTTTTTTTTGTTATAAGTAATTTCTACAACTGAAAATTTAACTTATTCTAATTGAAAATTTTATAGTTGTGGTTAAAAGTTCATTTGCTTGCTTAAAAATCAAATTTTCTGAATTGAAAATTTTAATATGTACCTATTTGAATTTTTATTGACAATTTATTTTCTTTAGTAAAACTTGATTTATCTGTTTTAGAATGTAACTTTTTTAGTTGAAGATACTTTGTTTTAATCAAAAACTCTTATTTTTGGTTTGGAATTGGTTTTTTGAACTAAAAACGAGACTGTTCCATTTTCGAATGAAAATATTTATTTTTCCAGTTCGAAAGTCATTTATTTTGTTGGAAAATTGTATATTTTGGTTGAAATTTCATTTCCAGTAAAAAATTCAACTATTTTTGTTGAAGTTTTTTCAAGTTTGATGTTACGGTTTTTGACCAGGCATGTCTATTTATGTTATGATGTTAATGTTTTTGTCTACTTGTTCTTATCAATATTTACAGTATTTAAATATTTTTGTTGAAGGTCCATCATTTCAGTTAAAAATTCTTCTTTATGGATTGAAATGCAGCTACTTTAGTTAAAGATTCACAATTTTCTTTAAAAATTCGTCATTTCATTTGAAAATGTAACAGTTTGTTTGAAGATTAGTTTTTTTTTGTTATGAGTAATTTCTATAACTGAAAATATAACTTATTGCAATTGAAAATTTCATAGTTGGTTGATTATGAATCAATTTTTCTGGATTAAAAATTTGATCATGTACACTTACCGCTTGGACGGGCGCCTATCGACTTAGCGCCGGTTTCTCGGTTGTTCATGCTTGAGTGATTCTGTTCCTCCCCCCGACCCTCGCACGATGCAGCACGCCAGCCCATCAGCCTTGAAAAGGCAGTACCGTAATGCGTAGTATAGAAATCGTTTACTTGGAGACTTGTGACGCACGTATTCACGAGACTATACATACGGTCCTGAGTGTTTACCTTCGCCTAGTCAGTCGTCGCTTCAAATCTGGTTCGAACTGGATTTCTAATTTCTATCGCGTTAGGACCACAACCCCCGATACTGGCTCCCGTCTAGGCGGTGAGTGTATTTGAATTTTTATTGACAATTAATCTTCTTTAGAAAAACTTGATTTATCTGTTTTAGAATGTAACTTTTTTAGTTGAAGATACTTTTTTAGTTTACTTTGTTTTATACGAAAACTCTTATTTTTGGTTTGGAATTGGTTTTTCTTTAAACTGAAAATGATACTGTTCCCATCTCGGTTAAAAACCATTATTTTTTAGTTTGTAATTCAAAAATTTTGTTGGAACATTGTATTCTTTTCACAGGAAATTAATCTTTGTATTAGAAACTCAATCTTCTTGTTTGAATATTCTCCCTCATGGTTGGAAATTGGAATGTTTCAGATAAATATTTATCATTTTGGTTAAAAATTCATCTTCTTGGTTTGAAATTTTACTGATTCAGTTGAGAATTTATAATGTTACTTGTGAATTTAAATGTTTCAATTTTTGTGAAAAAAAATTACTTTGTATGGAAAATTAGAGTTTTTACAAAAATCAATTTATTTCTCAATGTTTGATATCTTGTGTAAGAGGATGTTAATAATGAACGTCATGAATAAAATAAATGTTTGCGTTTTGCGATAAACATGAATATGTTACTTTTAGTTGACCGGGAAAATCGGAAATATGTACCGGGAAAAACCATGTCCTGACAGTTCTGAACGTTCAATTGAACGAAATTTTTTTTCGTAATTCTGTTTCCTCTACAAATATTGTTTCAACTACAATTTGGAATAATTATCTTAAAGTTCCTTTTGTAATCTACTATTTTCAATGGAAATGGATAAATATTTTATCACTATTTATAGTTTAGAAAGACATCGGAAAAAATTAAGTTGATTTGAACGTTCAGAACTTCATGCACATGAAAAATCGGGAAATTACCGTAACTTTGGAATCGTCCGTCAAATCTCTACCCTGCTATCAAACCGCACATGATAGATACACATAATCAAATCAAATCGTATGGTTTTCCTAGGAATATTATGATTATATTATGATATGACATAATTTATGTGATAATTTACCATATAATTCTAGCTCGCTTCGCACATTCACGAATTTCTCATATTCATTTCATACAATATACAGATTTGCAACAATGTTATGCATTACAGGAATAATGAGCGAAATATGAAGCTAGCATAGTGTTGCAGTAAGGTGATAAATCTGCCCAGTCTCTCAAATATGACCCAGTTTCACTTCTCTATGAATGTTCTACATTATGATCGAACGCCACGACAGAAAGAGCTTATGAAACCCTCTACTCGCGACCAAGAGAGTCACTTATAAGTTGAAAAAAAATGAACTATACAACAAATATTCCTTTTTCCAATACCCTTGGGTAATAATTGCATATGGTTCCTTTCTCAACTTTGAATTCTACCTTGCCAGAGTTCAAAGGTAATGAAAAAGACGGTCTTTTCATGGAACTATAATAAGCATGCAGGTGCGAATGATAATCTTTGAAGATGGATGCGGATATTGTGTATGCATTTTTTTGGGATGTAAATCACTCTAACTGTTAAAAATTGCAGGATGCTAAATTAATTTTCTGTCAGCGTTCGTATTCGGTAAGAAAAATTGCAAAGTTCCGTGCCAGGAATTAATCACATGCTCGTAAATTATCTTCCTCCTTTATGTTCTTCTGTAGCAGTTTGTTCCCTAAAACTCAGATTATACGGATGGACACTAGGCAGGGTCTGTTTGCTGCAACGCATTTCAACGAGAAACTCGGAGCTGAATATTTAAGCTTGTTATCAGTGAATAATTAGTCGAACAGCGGTTCTGCAAACGCAAAGTGTGTGCCAATCACGGAATCGCTTCGAGACAGTCAATCCATAATATTAGTATAAATAACACCGGCACACAAAAACAAAAAAGTGGTCTGTACAAGAAACCAGACCCATCTACCCCCATGTATTTTGACGTGCTGAATCCGAATTTGAGGCTCATTTGTCCAATATACCTCCAAAATTTTGTTTAAATCAAGAAAAATGGCGGAAAATTGAATTAAATTGAAAGCAACCACTGATCCAGACGTGGACAAATTTTTTCGGTTCTGCAAAAGATATATTTTTTATGTAATTTGTTCCGCTGAATCCGAATCTGCAGTCCTCTAGTTCGTATCTACTCAAAATTTTGCTCAAATCGAAAAAAATCGACAAAAAGTGATGAAAAATGCAAAAAATCGGTAAGAACGCGTTCAATCGGTATAATAAAGTAACATAAAAATTTATTCTGACTTGTATCAAATAAATTTTTTATGTAGTTTGATTCACAGAATTCAAATCTGCAGTTCGTTAGTCCCTATACCCTAAAAAATTTCGCTCAAATTGAGAAAAATGGTAGGGCAACGATGGAAATAACGAAAAACCCTTTGGATGAGTATGAGCAATAGTAGCAAAAGTTATTCTGATCTAAATCGAACATAATTTCTGCTAATTAAACTTGTTTAACTTGAATCTATAGTGTCTTTGCATTGTCGATAAAAAGATTTTTTGAAAATCGTAAACAAAGATTCCCAAAGATAGTGGAAGATAGCAAAAAAATGTAACAAGTGTCATTCAAGAATTTTGACCACGTAGTATCTTCCTTGTATACAAAATAAAGTTTCTTTAGCGCATACTTTTTCATTTATTTTCATTTTCTTCCGGTAGTTTAGTACCTGCTGCTGCCTTTACTCCTTTTTTCACTTGTAACGAAATCTTTTTTCTTCAAATGACCTATGCAACGGATTTCTTTTCCTCTTTTTGCTATTGGTCCTAATGTTTCTCTTCAGCGTCTAGCAAAAATCTGCCATCATGTTGACATTCCATTTTTTTTGTATCAACACTCCATTACACTTATATGTTGATGAAATCGCTCTCCTTGTTCTTCAATGACGTCTCCCAAATTAAGAGGAGAGTAGTCGGGATGAGATTGTAAGAAAGGCATTTTATAACTCATCAAGTAACCCAAGTTTTTCAAATTTTCCAACGTACGGTCCTGGCCGTTGGCAGTGCACACGCTTCGTATCGCTCCGTACATTTGAACTAATTGTGATGGTTTATATGAGGGTGAAAAAGCAATATTTGGTTCTGAGTTGAACTTAGTGTTGAGGATTGTATGCGGGTGCTCCCTTTTTTTCTTGGTTAAGAGTCTGGTCTTCCAGGTTAAAAGGGGAGAAAGGCATTTTATAAGTCATCAAGTAACCCAAGTTTTTCAAATTTTCCAACATTTTTTCGAGTAGTTCTTCAAAGTCCTCACTTTTTTTATTCCCTAAAAAGTTATCACGAACAGTTTTGAAGCTTTGCCATGCAGCTTTCTCTGTGTCAGTCATTCTTGTGATGAATGTTTTGTCTTCAAATAGAGTGCGAATCTGAGGACCATCAAAAATACCTCCATTTAATTGAGTATCACTTATAACGGGAAATTTTTCCTCTAAATACTAGAAAGAATCGCCATATTTATCTAGAGCTTTGACTCTATTTGAAGACAAAACATTGATCACAAGAGTGACTGACACAGAAAAAGCTGCATGGCAAAGCTTCAAAACTGTTCGTGATAACTTTAAAGGGAATAAAAAGAGTGGGGGCTATAAAGAACTAGTCGACAAAATTGAATTTGAATTTATTGAAAATGAAGCTCACAGGGCTGAAAATCACATTTGAGAGCTGACAAGATAATACACATCTTATGAAATTAATATCAATATTAATGTATATGTAATGTATAGATAGAAGTGTACATTAAAAAATTCGTAGAATACTGGCCGAATATAATTATACATTAGATGACATGAGTAAGATGCAGTTGGATATTTAATTTCATGCAAGCATGTTATAAAATGACTAACTGATGTTCAACTAATTATTATTTGAAGGGTGCACTCTATATGAACTTAATTTAGGCTATCGGTAGCTGCCAATCAGAAAGAAAAATATTCTAACTATCACGCCTTACAATGAAGAAAGAATAATAAAGAAATGTTATAAAATAAGACTATAAAATAAGATGTGGGCTAGGTCCATAGAGTTATATCAAATAATGACGTGCCAACATATTTCAAAAATTCACGAAGCATGCGTTTGAATGTAAATACTGTGGATACGACCTCTATCACGAAGTCCATACCGACTTTGGAGGTTCATATTATTACGTGAAAATAATTCAAGTAAATATGGAGGTTTTCCGTTTGTTAATATACTATACAGTAGATTGCCCATAAACTACTGTCTTCTATTGGCAACTGTCATGAATCCTGCTCTTTCCCTATACTCGGAAACATGATCATATTTAGACAAGTTATGAATGAAACGGATGCAGACATTTAGGTCTCGCTCAGATTTGCAATTGAGGTCATCAGAGATCCCATCATATACCAAGCACCCATAATCGAAGTGAGGGAGAATCAGAGCTTTAACAAGATGTATACGCGTAGCCGTAGGCAAAGATTTTCTACTCCTACTAAGAAGATGGAGGGTCCTAAA
>WSXT02178442.1:0-21549 GCA_011762715.2 Neuroterus valhalla | reverse complement strand
ACATTCTTCAAATCAAATAATAAGATATCTTTCTGATTCATAAAAAGAAAGCAGTCATTTCCCGGTTTCCCGGTCAAGTCGCCACCCTGTGAATGCAGGTTCATCTCTCTGTTCAAAAATTATGATAAATTTTTCTTCGAGTGCCTCAATTCAGATCAACAATGAATTTATTTGAATAATTTGTTCAGGGATCAAAAAATCTAACTGTAAAAAGATAAAAATTTTTTGCTCGTAATTGCGCAAAAAACAATTGAAAAAACGGACTCTTACGTTTCTTAAAAATTTATTGTTAAGTATTTTTAATAAAAACAACAAAATTCTTTTAAAATAGTAGACTTCGTAGAAATTTAAAAATAGAATGATATTTTATTATGATAAACATAATAAAAGCAAACAGTTCTCTACTAATCGAACAAAAGTGTGTTTCCTCTTTCTTAGTGAATCTTATGTTTCTTATATTTTTCTAAAGAAAAAATTGTGAAAGGATAAGTAAATAAAAATATGATAGAAATGATTACCTAATTTTAAATTCAAGGGCTCACATATTCAAACATCTGAAAATGAATGCCTTCAAAATTGATAAATTGGAAACTAAATCATTGAAAACTGAAGTATATTAAATTATTATTCGAGAAAGTATCAAAATAGCCTCTCAAACTTATTATTCGACCTGTTTAAGGAATTCAAAGTAAACAAAATTGAAGTACTGCCTCTATATCCTTGTAGTCGATTCTATTTCAATATTTTCTTGGTACATCAGGGAAAAAATCTGAATAACATTCCTTCAGAACGTTGAATCTGATGAAAAAATTCATTCATAAGTCATGTATTATAATCGCTTTCAATATAAATAATGTAATATCAATACCTATGTCATGTTTGTCTCATTTCAGTTAATTTAACGTCTATCGCAAGAGTTCAATACAAATAACTATAGGGTTATGCAAGTAGTTTTATTAGGAACTCTATACTTAAAGAGCATGTTGTTTTGAAATTACGATTTCCATATAAAGAAACTTGTTATAAATCAATGAGCAAGGAGTCGAACGTTCTCGATAAATAGGGAAATAAAGTAGTACTTTCAGTCTCCTAAATTACAATTCGACGTATATATGTATGTATATATGTATGTATGTATGTATGTATGTATGTATGTATGTATGTATGTATGTATGTATGTATGCATAATCGTATATCCCTTATAAATAATCTGAATAACAAATTACTTAAAAATGTTAATGACTATGTATCGGACAGGGGAGCCAACAATATGAGAGTACAATTACTGATGGAAACAGTGTTTGGAAATTTATGAGTTATTTGATAAGATTTTCATTTTTTTACTCAAATTGTGCTGTTTGTCGACCCTGACCAACTTTTTCCGTGACCTAACAAAGTCGAGATAGTACACGCACCTTGTTTTCTCATGAAACTTTCAAGACATGTACAATGAATGGACTTGCATTCCAGACATGCTTTACGGCTCGAAAAAATTATTGCCGAACCGTTAGAAGACAATGATCGATCATTCCAACTTATTTTCCATAGAATTTACATACATTTTTCGGATACTTCTTTCAAAATATACTAAAATGAAATTATGCAGGTTTTCTTTAAAAAATTACTACATTTTATTTATGTTGATTTGTTTATTGATTGTTTACATCGATTCAGGCTAGAAGAATGATCATCATTCAAGCTCAGAAATCAAATTGTTTTAAGATCTTATATGAACAATAAACAATTCCATTCAACAATTGATTTCTCACAATCAGGGTGGCGATTCGGTGGACGATTTCAATATCTCGGTGATTTCCCGGTTCTTCACGATCAAGTTTTTCAAATTTTGGTCAACAAAACAGTTCAAACATTGCAAAATAAATAATTTTTGAAAAAATTACGATTATTTCCAACCGAAAAATATAATTTTTGTACAAAAATTGAAACAGGTAATCTACAAATTTGAAAAATCAATTTACGATAACAAAGAAAAACAACAGATTTCCAACAAAACTAAAAAGATAAATATTTAACTGGAACACTTCAATTTCTAACCATGAAAGTAAATACTGAAACAAGAAGATTTATTTCCAAATAGAAAGAATAATTTTCTTAGAAAAAATATTATGTTTCAACAAAATAGTCGATTCTCAAAGTCTAAAGATAATTATTTTCAACTAAAAATGGGACAGTAACATTTTTAGTTTAAAAAAAACAATTTGGAACCAATCTCTCTAAATCTGGAATGGTGGAAATTTCACTATTTGAATTAGTGAAATTCACTATTGTCATAGTGCAACTTTCATTAGCACTCAATCAATAAAAAAATGACTTATTCAAAAAGTGGAACTGAAATGAAGGAAAAGTATAACCTTAAATCCTTATTTTCGATCAGACAAATTTGAAATATACTTATAAGTTGATGATAAAGCTATAATACATGATTGTAGCTCGCGACATGAATTAAAAAAATTATAATTTTTCAAAATAATATTTGTCAAAAATGCAGAAATTGATAGTTTCTTTTTAGTCGTGCATAATTATGTGAGAATATCTCTATTGAATATCAGAGTGAACCGACCAATCAAATCACCCATTCTGAGAAGTAAGCACAGATAATATATTTAAAAATTTCCAGAATAGATGTTAAATTTATTTTTAATAATAACGTTCCGACGCGTTTCAAAATATTTTTCTGTTCCTTCTCAAGATGCGACAATTACAAAAATTTCCGAAGATTTAAAGGGACGACTGAAATATAAAGAAAAATGGAATTCCCGACATTGTAAAATTCCGAATTCAAAAATTCCCGTTTAATAAAATTCCTGAAATTATAGAACTGCCGCCATTATTTGTTGAAATAAAAATAACAATCAGTGTGCGAAAATTGTATTCAAAAAATAAATTAAAATACGCATGCTAATCAACTGCAGGATATAACTCAGCACTGATTTATCTTACGTTTCTTTTTATTCAAAAAAAAATATAAAGAATTCGAATTCGTGAACATTTTTCATAATTTTTATAATTTTTATGCACATTTTCAAACAAAATTGTTCATATAGAAATACATTTTCTTCGAGTATTGTTATTTTAAATTGAAAAAATCATTTTTTTAAACTGTAAACATTAAAAAAAATGTGTTTCTTCAATAAAAATATTTGATTCTTTTATTTTTAATAAATAAATGATATTTAATGAAAGAAAAGTTTTGATTGTTTCCTTTCAGGAATTTTATAATTGAATCGATGGAAAGCAGAACCGAGCGAGCGCACGGGTTAGTAGGAAAGGGCGGGGATGCTGCTACGAAACGGAAGAGGCGAACGCCGATATCGAATATTTTTAATACTTTTTTTCAAAACTAAACTCGCGATATCTTTAAAACTTCAAAAGATTTTTATACATGAAATATGGACAAAAAACTCTTCAGCCTCTAGCGATGCTGTCCAAATTAACAAATAATTGTTTTAAATATACAATTAATTATAAACGAAATATTCACAACTTCGTCGAAAATTGTCCTTTGAATTCACAATTTTTTAATTTGCGAAATTGACAATTTTTTTGAATCAATAAAGGAGTTTTGCAGAAATTTTGATAATAATCGATCGATTATTAAAAAAATGGTGAATTTCAAGAATAATTTTCGACGAAATTGTATATGTTTTGTTTATCATTAATTCTATGTTTAGAAAATTTTTTTGTTAATTTCGACGGCATCGCTAAGGCCTGAAGAGTTTTTTGTCCAAATTTCATAAAAAAATCCAATGTAGTTTTGAAGATATCGCGAGTTTAGTTTTGAAAAACGTATTAAAAATATTCGATACCGGCATTCGCCTCTTCCGTTTCGTAGCGGCATCCCCTCCCTTTCCTACTAGCCCGTGCGCTCGCTCGGTTCTGCTTTCCATCGATTCAATTTGGAAATTTCCTACTTCAAATATTTTATTATTCGACAATTTTCTGTCAGGAATTTTATTATTCGGCATTCTTATATTTCAGCAATTTTTTAACTTGAGGAAATTTATTATTTGATTTACAATTTATCGATGAATAAATGTTGAATATTTCAAAATATATCAGTAGTTAAATAACATGATTTTTTTTATCTACTAAATACTCGTATTTTTATCAATACCTGTGACTCTAGCTAATCCAATAGCGAAATCTACTATTTGAATTAGTGAAACCGCAAAACCACTAATTGAAATAGTGAATTTCACTATTTCATAGTGACCCACTTTTTCAAAATTGAAATACTAAGAATTCACGATAAAATAGTGAAATTCCCAATTAAATATTTACAGAGAAGCATAAGTGTTTTATACTGAAAAAAAGAATCTTTAACTGCAGGAGTTGAGTTTTCAAATAGATGAATTAACTTTTACTAAAAAAGATTATTCAACGAAAATTTGATTACACAAATTTAAAATTGGGAAAAAATGAATGCCTAACTAAAAAGATAGATTTTAAAAAGAAACTATGGGATTTTCAATTGGAATAAGTTCAATTTTCAGTTATAAAAATCACTCATAATGAAAAAAAACCAACTCTAAACAAAAAGAAAATATCTTTCAATAAACAGAAAAAACTAACTGTCGAACAAATTATTACATTTATACAAAAAATGATGAAGAATCAAACGAAATTTTAAATATTTGATTGAATTAGTTGAATTTTAAACCAGAAATGCGAATGCTTAACTATAATGATGAGCATTTAACAAGAATAGTTCAATTTTTGACAAAAAAATTAATTTTCAACCAAAAAATTGAATTCTCAACCAAAACATACCATTTTTAACACAAAATGGTTAAATATCGAACCATAAAAATAAAAATTTTCCAACAAAAATGGAATAGTGACATTTTTGTCTTGAAAAAAATAATTTTGAACCAAACATAAGAGATTTCAACTAGTTGAATGTTCGACTAAAATGAAAAATGTTCAACTGTATAACTTGAATTGTTAATCTTAAAGGAGATTTTTAAAGAAGAACATCAACTTCAGAAGAAAAAGATAATTTTCTTCAAAAAGACATATTGTTGCTGCATTGTCTGATTTGGAACTAGAAAAGATCAAATTTATACTAAAAATAAAACAGTTAAATTTTCAGTTGCAGTAATTGATTTTCAACGTAATTGATAAATTTTCAGGTATCATTTTCACAGACCAAAAACCAACGTTCAACTAAGAAATTGAATTTTCATCAAAAAAAGATAAAATAATTTCTAACAAAGCAGTTCCAATTTCAACCAGGGTAAAATTTTGAATCGAAATAATGCAACTTTAACAAGAAAATTTGTTTTTCAACAAAGAAGTTTAAATTTCAAAGAAGTTGTTGATTTTTCAACTCAAAAAGGATGAATTTGCAATGAACAATGTAAACAATCTTTCTACCATAATTCAGAAATATTTCTTCTTCGGAATACTACTTCTACTCTGAAGACTGCTCGAAGTGCTTCCTTTATCTAAAATTAAAAAGAGGAAACTTTAAAATTATGACGAATTTTGGATTGGAGGAAAGATTCTTTAAAATTCCTCTATTCTCAGTCCGAATGATAATTAGTTTAGAAAGTTCACGTTACATTTACAAAATTCTCTGTTCGAAGTGAAAATCTGAAAAATACAAAAAACAACCATATTTCGCAAAAGTATGCATAAATATGGAAAAATATACTGCAAGATAACATTGACCATTCCAAGGTTGAAATTCAATATGATAAAAGCCCAACTGCAGTCTGAAATTTTTATAATTATTTATAAAAATATGAAATATTATGAAATATTTATTCAAAACATTCAAAGTTGACGTGACGCTAATTTGATTTTTTTACGATCAATTTAGTGACTTCAAGACAGTCCATTAAATAGAAAATGATTACATGCCGGGTTTATTTTTATTATACTTTTAGAACTGTTTATTGATATTGTCAGCTGCGTCGATAGTAGGGCTTCACTATTATAGACATGGTTACGTGAAATCTTCACTATTTTTAGCAACTAAGACAGACTCACTTTTCCAGGAAACACTTGACCGCTCGTTTTATGGGAAAATAACTCTTTTTCTACCATGGAAATTTTCGGTTTTCAATAAATTTATCACACACAGATTTATGAAAAAATGCTGTTGAAAATTTTTCTTCAGGAAAAATTGTACACAATTTCCACAGAATTTAACTGATTTTCCACAGACTTTTCACTAATCAGAAGATTTTTATATTTTTGATATGTTCATCAAGGTTTTTCAATTTTTCTTGTTTATCAAATCACGTTTTTAGTATCTTCTTTTTAATAGTTTCAGTTTAAAAAAAAGTCGCTTGTCTCAACACACTCTCTAAGTGCTTTTTTCATCTTTCAGAAGATATTTATATTTATTTATCGATATAAATTATTATTTAGCGGATAAATATAGCGGTCAACTGTTTTATACAATTGTTGTCGTTTTCTGTCCGCGAATAAAAAATGTTATCCTTGCAAAACTTATTGAAATCCTACAACAAGAAAATCTCAGGTTGGGATTAGTTAGGATAAAAAGTTTGGGGTTCCAAAATGCTTTTGAAACGAAGATTGGATTATTATAAAATATTTGAAAAAAAATATTTTACTCAAATTTTTTATCAATTTTTGGATATTGAACATAAAAATGTTTTTTTTTTTAATTTTACAATTTCAGCCTTATCACAACTTTCATTTTCAACATGGAATACATCTTTGAAGGATTTTATTTCAAATGGTTTTATGTTCAATTTTGGAACGCTTACAAGGGGGCCTTAAGGTCGCCTAATTTTTGTTTTGGTCGATACTCTCCTTAGTGATAGACACCTACTAGAGTTTTTCTGAGAAAAATGAAGAAGGCGCATTTTTGGACATTTGGTAAAGCGCTTGGCTGATAGTCGCAAAGTTGCACGCTCGATTCTCGCTGCCTGCACTTTTTTTATTGCAAAACTGTTTATTTATTCATTTCTCAATAATCATTATTTAAATTATAATTTTTAATGATTGTTTAATAATTTTTTAAGATGAAAACTCTGTTCTAACTCTTTTTCATCTCTCGTTTGGAAAGTTGTGTATTTTCTTTCAAATTATTAATTATTTACTTATTTGTAATATTCAACTTTCTGATTTGAATTAGGAAAAAAGTGTTTCAAACGAAAATTGCAATGCTGAATACGAAATCAAAATGTTTTATGCAAAAAACATAACACAGGAATAATAGTCAATTATCTTTTAAACATTTATTAACTTGCATTAACATTTGTTCTGAATAATTATTATAAACACGTATCATCAGGATCACGTAGAAGCCTTGCTTCTACGACTATTATTCCTGTGTTTTGTTTTTTGGATTTTGTATAAAACATTTTGATTTCGTATTTAACATTGCAATTTTCGTTTGAAACAGTTATTTCCTAATTTAAATTAAAAAGATGAATAATACAAATAATTAAATAATAATTAATTGAAAAAGAAATACACAACTTTCCAAATGAGAGATGATATAGAGTTGAAACAGAGTTTTCATTTTGAAAACTTATTAAACAATCATTAAAAATTATAATTTATTTAATGATTATTAAAAATGAATACAAAAAAGTTTTGCATTAAAAAAAAGTGCACGCAGCGAGAATCGAGCATGCAACCTTACGACTATCAGCCAAACGCAAAACAAACAAAAATTAGGCGACCTGAAGGTCCCCTTGTTAGATTACCAATTCAGGGTGGCGATTTGTCAGGCAATTTCAAATTCCCGGTTTTTACCGGTAGAGTTTTTCAATTTTCCTGGTCAACTAAAAATAATCTATTCATATTTGTCGCAACACGCAAACATTTGCATTAATTCGTGACGTTCATTCTAAGTGTCCTTTAATAAAACAAATCAAGAATTACGAAATGAATAATTTTAAAAACAATTCAAATTTACCATAAAAAATATCATTTTTCTACAAAAGTTGGAGCAGTTGAACTTACAATTGAAAGAATCAGTTTGCGAAAACAAAAAAATAGATTTCTAACAAAAATTATGAATCTTCAACTGGAACAGTCTAAATTGTAAATCAAGAAGATGAATTTTCAACTAAAATGATAAATATGTAACTAGAGCACTTCAATTTTCAACCATGAAGGTGAATATTCAAACAAAGAGATTTATTGTCAAATAGAAAAAATAATTTTCTACCAAAAAATACAATGTTTCAACAAAATATTTGAATTGAAAAAATAATTTTTTTTGAATGAAAATGGAACAGTAAGATTTTTAATGTGAAAGCCCAATTTTATACCAAACATAAGAATTTTCAACTAAAACAGAAAATCATCAACTGGAAGAGTTGAATTTTGGAACAAATGAATTAATTTTTATTAAAAAGGCAAATTATTGTCAAATAAATTTTAATACTCAAATTTTGAATTCAACCGAACAAATTAATTTATAACTACAAGTATGGAATTTTCAATTAAAATAAGTTTAGTTTTCAGTTGAAAGAAATTACTTGTAACAAACAATAAATAGCTTATACTTAAAAAATCAACTCTCAAACAAATCGATTTTCAAATCAAATGATGACTCTTCAAATAAAATTGTAAATTTTTCACTGTAGCAGTTGAATTTGAAACCAGAAAGAAGAGTTTTTACTAGAATAGTTTAAATTTTGACCAAAAACTAATTTTCAACCAAAAACTACTTTTTCAACAAAATAGTTTAATTTTGAACTATAGAGATAATAATTTTCAACCAAAAATAGAACAGTAACATTTTTGTATTAAAAATTAATTTTGAACCAAGCACCAAAAAATCCATCTTTTCAACAAAATATGTGAATTTTCAGCGAAATAATTGAATTTTCAATTCAAACAAGGAACGTACCCTTCGAAGAACAAGATAATTTTATACCGAAATCAACTTTTTAACAAAATATGTGAATTTTCAACGAACTAATTAATCAATCCATAAAGACAAATTTTCATCCGAATAGTTGAGTTTTGAACTAGAAAATATCATTTTCCACTGAGGACGAAACAGTTATATTACCAGTTCCAGAAATTAATGTTCAACAAAACTGATGAATTCTCAAGTGAAAAGTTGAATCTTCAACTGGAATAGATAGATGTGTTTTATGCGGAAAAGGTGAATTATCACAATGAAGATTAATTTTCTACAAAAGAGGCCATTTTCAAAAAAGGAAATAAATTTTCGAAGAAATAATCAAATTTTTGAATTCTGAAATCAATATTCAGCTTAATACTCAAATCTCCACTAATAACTGATGAATTGATTTTTATTAAAATAGTTACAATTTCAATCAGAGGTGGATTTTAGATTAAAATAATGCACCTTCAACAAAAAAGTGTAATTTGCAACAAAAGAATTTCACTTTCAACCAACTAGTTGATTTTTAAACCAAAACAGGGTGAATTCGCAATGAATAATGTGAACAAGTTTTCTATTAGAATCAGATCCCAAGCGGGATCTAAAATCTAGATTGCGCTAGTGTCGCGAACTAAAGCAAGGAGGTCGAATTTTTGAGATGCATTTTGATTTATGCATAAAAGTGATTCTCAGTTCTAATTCTAAGCATGAACTCAATAGTTAGTATTGAAAATCAATATTTATCAAAAACAAAGTGTTCAAAATTCGATTTTTATCGTATAGAGTGAAGAAGCACGTTCTTTGTTAAAACTGTTTTTTTTCTCGTAGAAACTATTGTTTCACCATATAAAATAAGTTTCATTATCTTCTGAGCTGGAATATACTTTACATAATGCATACAGTGAATAATCTGATTCATCAGAATTGAAATATCAAATCTAACCTAAAACTTCAAGGTTACACTCTTCTATATATTAAATATTACATGTATAAACTAATTTACAATGACTCTGAGTTCATTTTTGCGTCAATAAAAGATTATTAAATATCATAATTTACTGAAACTTACATGATGTAGTAAAATAAATGGTATTTTGAGGAAAATCAGTTTTGACAGTAAATGTGTTTTTTTCACTGTGTATGATGAAAATTCCGCCAGAAACACTTTGTTTTCGATTGATGAATTTCTTCATTGTGTACTTCTCGTTTTAAACTTCAAAAAAGTCAGGAATGGATTTTCATGCAAAAATGAAAATGCATCTTAAAAATTCAATTCATTTTTTCTACTTCACATTTTGACAGCATCAGAATTATAGGTGGCGTCAAGCAATTCTGGGATTCCCAATATTCTACCTGGTCCAAGCTTGGACCGAAAAACGATTTCCGGGTCCATTGGACCAAAAAGTCAGTCCCTTGGACCAGAATCGCAGGTTTGGTTATTGCTTGGACCAGAATTCCGGACCAAGGGATTCAAAGTGTACACTTTTGGGAAATAGATTCTACGATAACTTATGGGAGATGTATAGTAGAATTATTATAAAAGTCGACGTGTCACTTGACACGTCCACTTTTTTTTACTTCTATTACGAAACGATAATAAAATATAAAAAATAAAAATAGTTTGACATTTGCGATTAAAACTTTGTTGCAAAGCTTATAACCATAACAAATCAAATGTGTAAAAATTGGTTGAAAATTTCGCGAAATGAAAAAAGCTGCATTTGCGTTAAATTTATAGGTCGTAAACGATGCTAGTAAAATTTTAACCGGTGTCATATATCTCTCCCTAGACTTCCAATGCTAGCGCATTGATCAGGCAAGATATATGTCAGTGCAAGTAAGAGTATACTAGGATCGTTAACGCTTCTCTTTCATATCCCAGTAGCTAGTAAACGATGCTCGTAAAAATTTTAACCGGTATCATATTCTAAAGTCAATAACGCTTTTTAGCGTCACGGTAGCAAGATACTTTTTGTGGATTAGGTCTGTAACCACGTATTCTCTTACCCTCGTATAAGGAATTTCGTTCAAATTATTGTGATAATTTTTCTTTTTATTTTCAATGCTTCCAATTTAAGCCGTTAAAAAGGCGTTTCCTTTGCGACACGTTCCATTGATATTAATGTCATCCTGGGCTGACCCTGAACAATTTAGCACAACTGTTCTCGATGTGGCACGAGCCACCCTATTATTTAATTGAGTAAAACGAAGGTTCAGCGATTTTTAATTGAACTCTCTGACCTCATCTCCTTCCATTTCCTGACCTTTAACCTCACTTTGCAACTGAGACCTTTCCTCTCAGAAAATACCATGTATGTGTACAAAGCTCATAGTGAAGTTTTTGAATGGCATCTAAAAAAAGCTTAAGTTATGTTTCAACTTAAATTTTTGCTACTAGAATTAGAAAATCTTGAACGTTTATTTTAAAAATTTTCAAAGAATTCAGAAATGTTTACCTTTGACGAATATTGTCTGGAGGATATTCGATTTCAAATTAAAAGACTTTGAATGCTCATTGTCATATTTTTAAACTTCGAACTAAAAATTCTATGATTCCCATTACTCCCAACATTCAAAAATTTTTAATTAATCTAATTTTCAGGGCTTTTCATTTGGAAATATAAACACTTTCAGCGTCCGATTATTTTATTCCCAATGCTTTTGGTAAAGAATTTTAACGTTTGAAATTCTCTCCATTCGCAATTTTCCTATAATCTCATTTTTATTTTAACATGATTCAATTTTGAACGTTTTTCATTCAAGAACTATTCCAATTTATTGTCATCTAATTTGAAATTTTTTTTCTTCAAATTATTATATGAAATTATTAGATACTGGAAGTTCCTAATTTGAAAATATTAGAAAACTTGATAACTCTATGGGTCATTCAAAATTTAATTTCTCCAATTTAAATTTCTTTTGAATTTCAATTTACTTTATTTGGAAAAGTCTTGTTTCCAGAATTGTACTCTGGAATCAGTCGTATTGGAACGTTTTTAAAACGTTTTCTGGCAAACCAAAAACATTTAGAATTTTTAGTAAGAAAAACGTTTGAAAAACGTTTTTCAAACGTTGGCTAAACGTTTCAGAGACGTTTGGAAATTTATTCTGCTCAAATTTTGCTAGATCTGACGCTTACCAAACGTTTTCAAAACGCCTATAAAAAGTTTTGGTCAGTCAAAGTATAAAAAATGTGCGGAAGTTTCCGACGTTTTGCAAACATTTTGAAAACGTTTTTTCCACCAAAATTTAGAAACGCTTTAACGTTTGCAAGACGTCGGTGTTATCTGGGATACTCTACTCAGAAATGTTCATTTCAGATTCTTTAAATTTATGAATCAGAGATATATTTCGGAATAATTCGTGTTTCAACTCTCTTGATTAGAACTCATTCAATTTAAAATTCTATCGATTTGAAATTTATCTGAAACTATTCAAATTTTAGTATTGCAAATTCTTAAGCATCACAAACTATTTTATTTGGAAGCTTTTTGATTACAAATTATGGAAGATCAAATCCAAAATTCACAAGTCAGGATGGCGATTCGGCAGACGATTTCAAATTCCCGGTCATTTCCAGGTTCTTCACGGTCAATTTTTTCAATTCTCCAGGTCAACTAGAAGTAACATATTTTAATTTTTCGCAAAATGCAAACATTCTTTTTTATTTATGACGTTCATTCTAAACATTCTTTAACATAACAGATCAAACATTGTAAAATAACTCAATTTTGAAAAAAATTTTCAAATTTTCAACAAAGAAGTATAATTTTTTCTACGAAAATGGGAAGAGTTAAACTCACAATTAGGAAGAATCAATCTCGATAACACAAAAAACGGATTTACAACTATTAGTTCATTTTTCAATCAAGAAGATGAATATTCAAATAAAAAGATAAATATTTAACTGGGCACATTAATTTTCAACCATGAAGGTGAATTTTCAAACGAGAAGATTATTTTACAAAATGAAAGACTCATTTTCTGAGAAAAAATATAATGTTTCAACGAAATAGTTGATTTTCGAACTAAGAAAATAATAATTTGTAACGAAAAATGGAACAGTAACATTTTTAGTTGAAAAAAAAACAATTCCAAACCAAGCAAAAGAGTTTCATACTATAACGAAAATCTTCATCTGAAAGAGTTGAGGTTTAAACAGATAAATTAACTTTTACTGAAAAAGATAAATTGTCAACAAAAAATTACTCAATACCCAAATTTAAAAAAAAAAGAAAATGGATCTTTAACTGAACAAATTAATTTTTAACTGAAAATATGGAATTTTTAAAAGGAATAAGTAAAACTTTCAGTTAAATAAATTATCTATTGCAAAAAAACTAGTTTAAAAAAAATAACTTTCAACAAACTAAAAAAACTAACCGTTGAACAAATTGCTACATTTAAAACGATATGGTTGAATAGTGACATTTTTGGCTCGAAAAATCAATTTTCTACAAAAAAACCGACTATTCCACAAAATATGTGAAATTCGAACGGAATAATTAAATTTCCAATTTAAAAAGACGAATTTTTACCAATCTGTCGAATTTCGAACTAGAGAAGTACAATTTCCCACTAAGAATGAAACAGTTCAATTTTCAGTTGAAGAAATCGATTTTTAACCAAACTGATGAATCTTCAGGTATGATGATTATTCTTCGAATGGATAGAAGTATTCTAAGCAAAAAGATGATTTTTTGATCATAAAGAATAATTTTCTACGAAAAAGGCAAATTTCCCATGAAGTGCATAAATTGTCGAAGAAATACTTTAATTTTCAGATTCAGAAATCAATGTTCAACTAAATAATTGAATCTTTACCTAAAAAATATGAATTGGTTTTTAAGAAAGTAGTTACAATTTCAAACAGAGGTGAATTTTGAATCGACACAATGCAACTTGAACATAAAAATTAGTCTCTCAACAAACAAGTTTAAACTCTAAACAATTGAAACGACTTTTTCGATTATAATTTAGAGATATTTCTTCTTCGGGATACTACTTCTACTCTAAAGACTGCTTGAAGTACTTTCTTTATTTAAAATTTAGAAGAGGAAAAATTGTAACGAATTTCGACTAGGATAGTTCAATTTTTGACAAAAAATTAATTTTCAACAAAGAAATACAATTTTTCAACTAAATGGTTAAAATCTGAACCATAAAAATGAAAATATTATATATTTTCAATATTTTGTGTCACTATTTTAATATTTTTAATACTGATATCTCTTCTTCGGAATACTACTTCTACTTGAAAGACTGCTAGAAGTACTTTCTTTATTTAAAATTTGGAAGAGGGAAAGTTGTGACGAATTTTGACTACAATAGTTCAATTTTTGACTAATAATCAATTTTCAATCAAAAATACAATTTTTCAACAGAATGGTTGAAATCTGAACCATAAAAATAAAAATATTACATTTTTAAATATTCAGTGTCACTATCTTAATATTTTTAATAATAATATCTCATCTTCGGAATACTCCTTCTACTCGGAAGACTGCTTGAAGTACTCTCTTTATCTAAAATTAAGGAGAGGGAACTTTGAAATTGTAACTAATTTTGAATTGGAGGAGCGATTTCTAAAAATTCTTCTCTATAAATGTTTTCTGAAATTCCCTGTCCCAAGTCAGATAAATGGAAGAAAGAAAATAAAATGTGATACATACATTTTTCCGAGTAAATTTAGATAATAATTCTTTCTGTATGTTTGGTCTATCATCAATTTTATTATCAAATTTGAGTCAGGTAAAAAAATCCCACAGAGCAACAAATTTGCAAAACGTTTTTCTTATAGTGGAAAAAAATAAAAATTCTTCCTCTCATGAAGAATAGATGTATTTAAATATTTTGACAACTTCATATTTATTTAATTTACTTTATTAATAATATTTGATTTATATTTATATTTTGAAAAACAAAATTTTAAATAGTCTAGGTTGAGTAAAAGGGATTCCCGGTTTTTACATTAAATTCCCGGTCATTTTCCGGGAAATAAAATTCCCGGTTTCGTGGTCAATTCGCCACCCTGCAAGTTCTTAAAAAAATTTAGACATTTGATGCTCAGCAGTGTTGAAATTATCAAATCCACGTGTAGGTGTTGGCAAACGATTGCGATGTACTTTCTCTTGCATTTCCTCGTGCCTTATATTTTTTGCAGATGCTGCATTTTTCATACTTCCGCTCGACAATGCAAAAAAATGAGAATTTTGCAAACGGTTTGACTTTTTTTTCTTATGATTTTGCAAGGTTTCATTCCTGACACGAGATAAAAGGAAGTGTCATCTGTATTCCTTTAACCGAATTTTGATTATTGATTGATTTTCCTATATCTGTTACTCATAAAATATATTCTTCTCAAAATTCAAACTTTCCATTTTATAAAAAATTAATGGACCACTCGACAAATATCATAATTAAAATAATGACCGCCAGATTTAAACGATCTGTTGCTATAGTTTTTCCTTTGTAAAAGATTAATGGTACGATGAAGTGGTTTAGAAAAATATAAACAAGTTCGATTATTTTGTTTATTCTGAATGTAAGTGTCGATTATATTATAAATTATGAAATAATTGAATTAAAAAACGATGAATGCAGATAAAGTGTAAACTTCAGGCATTGAAAGTTTTGTACATTCATTAGAGGACTCGAAAGGTAGCTATTGACTAAAAATGGGAAAGCTAGTTAATGTAGTTGACCATGAACATTTACCATTTCTGGACACCCTACTTTCTATGGTAATTCACAATCGCGGGATTTTCCCCGATTCATTCAAACAAGGGGTTGCAACAATTTCTCGGGAAATGAACCAATAGATGTGATTTAGTAAAAATCATTGAATAACTGTTAATTCGTGTTGAATTCTTTTTTTGCGCATTTCTTTATTTTATAGTTGAAACTTCAAAGTATCTGAATATAGATATTGTAAACTTTGCATTCTACATGGAAAGCGTTAAAATCAAATATGCCCAAAAAATGTTGCAAAAAGAATTTTTCAGAGAATGGCAATTAGTAGGTAAACTGATACAGTCAATCTGTCAAATTTTGTGGAAAAAAATACCATAAATGAAAAATGTTGGGGGCAATGTTTTCTACAATTTTTTTTATTAGGTCGACTTGCTTTGCTAGAAAGTGCAATTAATAGATGGCGCTAAAGTATCAAAAAAAGCGTTTTCTCGCTTTTTGGCACAGAAAAAAAATTTTTATCGCAAAACTGTCAATAAGAAAGTTGTCTGTCTTAAAAAAACCTACATAATTCATATGAAAATTTGTCTTGTCCGACTTACCGTTCACGAGTTATAGCGTGACAAACCTGTCACTGTAGATTTCCCATTGTTTCAAATTATTCCTAATTATGATAAATTGTTGTTATGAATTATTCATTATTATTTTGTATTTTATTACAAAACCAAACAGTGATTTGCCAAAATCGATTAAATTTGCATAGTAATGTTTCCTTGTTTTTTTTCCGCCTTTGCTTTTTTTCGGTGTTTCATTGAGAAGAGTTTCTGTGCAAAAAAGCGAGAGAACGCTTTCTTTGGTACTTTGGCGCCATCTATTAATTGCACTTTTCATCGCAGCATGTCGACTCAATGAGAAAAGTTGTAGAAAACATTGCCCTCAACATTTTTTGTCCTTACAAATTTTCCCGAAAACATATCATTTCCGAGATATATCAAATCCAAAAACTTTTTGAGTTTTCTCAAAAACCCGCCCCTCAAAGATCCCGCATTTTTCGGGTTGAGCTTTTTGAATGCTCTCCTAGCGATTTCTGCGAAAAAAAGTAAAGTTTTATGGTATTTTTTTCAAAAACATCCTTTTTTGGTGACAGATTGACTGTCTTAAATTTGAGACATTCTGAATCTTGAATTCGAAAACCAAATAAACATTAAGATTAAAACTTGATTTGCTAAACCTCTCGATTTAAGTATAACCAATTACACTTAAGAAAATTTCTATTCCTTCTTTTGAATTCCAAAACATACGAGACTCTATTATTCTAATAAATTTTCAAAAATTTATTTATATGAACTGAAATTGATGAAATAAAAAAATTTTTCAATTCAAACTTTCAAGGCTGAATGAAAATAAGCTTTAAAATTAAAAGAATAAAATTGTATATTCTAAAGTTTTGAATAAACTTGTTTTTGAGAGGAACCGAATTTTGGAATCTCTCATTGAACTTGTCAAGAATCCGTATTTTGAACCTTAAACTTCTACACTAGTCACGAGATTTTATATTTTGATTAATAATGATTTAGCTTCCACATTGAAATAATTTCTTAAAAAAAGAGATGTTTGTAAATTGAAATCATCGAATTCAATTTTATTTGCAGTTGCTGAAATGCGGGAATCTTTGAAAAAATCTTCTAAATGCATAAGGTCCTTTGGATTTGAAAAATTAAGTTCGAAATGAAACAGAGTAAAAGGATTATTTTCAGAAATTGAACTTTTTTTTAAGCCATGGCTAATTGTAATAAAATTTCGGTACGCACAGCCAGTTTTCCCGATATAAATAGGGGAATATGGAAAAGGGACTATTTGTACTGAATTTTCGGTACGAATATCCGGAATTTTTCGGTAGACGTAGACCGTAGACACTGCCTCTGTCAAAACTATTATATGGAGCATGCAAAAAATGCAATAAAATTATTGCTGAAAGTTTTTTTTTGAAAGAGGAAAGATTATTTTAATGGAAAAATCCGAAATGTTCATCAAAATTTTTGTTTACAAATGATTTTTCTTTATTTAAAAATCTATTCTGACGATTTCAGCTACCAAACAGTTTATTTTTATCCAGTTTCGGCAAATCTTTTTCTCCGTATAAACAACTACCATTCATTAAAATCTTATCATTTTTTGAAATTTTGTAACCGATTTTCTCGTAAGAAAGTTTGCATCATGCTATTCAGAATATGAATAATTAATATAAAATAATATCTGAAATCCCTGGGAGTTGAAATTGAAAACCAAATATGGAAAACACCCCCAAACGTCTTTATCGGAATATGCAAAAAACACAAACATGAAAAAGATAATTGTTTAAAGATAATTGGGTACAAATAATTGAGAAGGTAACCTTCGAAACACCTCCATTTTCTTCTTTTATCTTTCGTCCCACTTTATTATTACTATTTTTAGGACACAATACAATACCAACGTTTCGGTGCTCACTCAACACCCTTATCAAGGTAAGAAATCCTTCGTCACGTCGAAACCCACAAGGAACCCAAGGGAGGGGGAGGATTTTTCCTTCTCATTTATTCTACCTTTTTTATATTTTTTAGTTGCTGTTCTTCAAAATTTTGATAGAGTTTGTCCAAATTTGGTTTGTATGCTCTAGGTTTTCAATAATAATTTCTGAGAATCTATGACATCAACTTGATTGATGTTGAACAGAAATTTCAATTTGGTTTTTTCCAAATTTAAATTTTTATAAGAAATATCTGACATTACAAAGTCTTCGAAGAAATTACGATATTTTATAGAATACACGTGTCTCAATGATCTTCCATTATAATTTTCTGCGAG
Source organism: Neuroterus valhalla (assembly GCA_011762715.2). Classification (NCBI taxonomy): domain Eukaryota; kingdom Metazoa; phylum Arthropoda; class Insecta; order Hymenoptera; family Cynipidae; genus Neuroterus; species Neuroterus valhalla. The sequence continues at coordinate 3,146 of WSXT02178442.1, read as the reverse complement.
TTGGTTTGAAAAACTCACAAAATAGAATTAGTCTGATTTATCGCTGATCTCTCCTTCAACTTTTACGCACTTTCAGAATTGAAATACTTTCTTTCAATAAACCGCCTCCGTGTATTCTCCAATCAACTTTCACAAAAATTAATTCAATTGCAAAATTAATTGCTCTTTACCTTCGTATGAAGACCCGAAAAAAAAGATCGCCGTGGTGTGGTGGGATACATGTCGATCTTGTTCACCACCATTGTCATTGCAGGATCAAGGGTCCTCTTTCACTTTCTTTCCTTTCCTTAGAAAGGGATTCCCCAAAAAATTAAGGATAAACCCCTTCTTATTTGATTCCAATCTGTTGTTGTAATTCACAAACAAAAGTCACTCACAAATAAGTTTTTTTCAGCTGGAAGCCTAATCCACAGATATATTTCATCCGAAAGAGTCATTCACAAATAACACAAATGTCATCAACAAATAACAAAAATGTCATTCACAAACAAATGTCTTTCACAACTAAAATTCTCGAAAAGTGTTTCCCCAAAACACATCCTGAGATTAAAGACGCGAAAAAAACCCCGAACAACACTTTTTACATGCCACTTTGATCACTTAATACACAGTCATCTATTAAAAAAATCCCATTGATTAATTGGTTGACAAAAATATGAAAAAGGGATTCTATTTTCAGAGATTCTTTCTGTAAACAATTCTGGATATCTCTATCTTGAATGAAATAACTTTCAGCTTGTTTTTATATTTTTATCTCTGCATTATGATATAAAAGTTCACTTCACGTACCATGATACTTGGCTCACGGACGGTCGCGAACTGAGCTTCCGGACGATCGTCACGAACTTTATATGTGCGAACTCCCACCAGTTGGATGTTCACCAATCAGGAGGAATCATGAGATGCAGCAGATGAAGCAGGTTGCACTCAGTAGTATCAACCAGTGTCAACCGTGACCTTCGAACTTGTGGGATGTCTGTCGGCTCGAATAAGAGGAGACTGGTAGGAGATGAGGAAGAATCATTGGATGATCCTGATATGCTAGATGAAAGGGACGTTGGGGTAGGACAAGGAGGCTGGATCCAGGTCCAGCCACGGGGCTGATTGTGGGATGAGTTCTCTCGCAAAATAAAACTTACTGATAGGTCTTTAAAAGTAACTTATTACTTGTTTCTAGAGTAAATAGATGACTAAATGTTAAAACTAAAGACACATTTAAACTGTTATGGGACAGCAGAAGCTTTTTTGGGACATGATACTTTTTTATTCCTGGAATCGTTATGGTAGAGGGTTTGAATTTGGCGCTAGGCCTAAATATAGTTCGAAATATTGCCTCTAGAGTTCCGTTTACTGGAAGTAAATTTCAAGTTTTTACCATTGACAACTTTGTAGGCATTAAAAAGTTATATAATACACTCTACACGATGGATAAGGTTTTAAAGGTTATAGGTTAGAGCATAATTTTTTTTTAAACTTTTCATGCTAATATATTCGATAAATATTATACTTACTTTACAGGATTATTTGCTATTCGGAAAAGGCTGTGGATATTTTTCCTGAATTTTTGTAATCAATAGATATTGCCTTGACATAACCTCTCTGATTCACTGCTTGCTGCCATCCCGTTGACGGGATGGCCACAACGTTCAGAAAAACGAATAATCCTTGTCCTGTTTTGAATTTCTTTGACAATTCTCAATGCAATAGGTTGGCATTATTAGTTAAAATCCGCACTTCAAATTATAAACTGGGGCTGTTTACACTTTGATCAATTAACGATCTGTTTAGACCTTAGACCCATGCAAACCGTCAACCATACAAAAAAAGTGTATGTGAATCAAACTTAGTGGTCGAATTCGTCGGAATGGTTCTTCGGCTGAGACTATAGGTGCGCTACTGTTGCGTATACGCTCAGTAGATATTCAGCATGCGAGTAGAAAATGAACAATGAGTACGTAGCATGGAATAGTAGTAGACACCAAACTATATTTCAGAATTTTATTTACTATTTTTGGAGGGCCATGACGTACCCTCAATTTGTAAAGTCATGTGCTGGAGGTTCTGAACGTACAAATGAACGAAATGTTTTTTTGCAATTCTATACTATCAATAAATATTGTTTCAACTACAATTCTAGAAATAACGTTTGGAGTTTTTTTTTGTAAATTACTATTTTCAATAAAAATAAATATATATTTTAACCCCATTTATATTTCACAAAGACATAAGGAAATAATGTTTGCTTCGAATTTGGAATTTGAATAGGAAGCAGATTCTTCTCATGGTTCACAGTTTTTTAATGCTTTGCAGTTATTACATTATGTTGATAAGTCTAACGCGAGGCGAGGTAAGAGAATAGCAGACGCTGGCACGAGTTTTACAAAAAATTGACGTTATATTGTTTATTCAATAAACACTAAGATGCTTATGTTTTAAAGTTGGACGTGGAAAAAATCTGCAATTCTTATTCAGTCTTAACAAGCTGGGTAGGATTTTACTCCTTAAAAGTTGCTTCACAACTCTGGTTGGTCTTCATTGAATATAAAATTGTCTGAAGAGGAGGCATATTCTGAGAAGGCAGCATGAATTTAGTTTCAAGTTTTTCCCTGTTATGGTTAAATATAATCCACTTTGGAGGTCAGTGGCGGATTCCATTTTTAATCTTAATTTTTCAATCTAAAAGCTTCGTTGAAACGTGGCATTTTTAGTAAACGGAGGCTTCAATTGAATGGTCAAGTAGAACAAATATAAGCGAGGCTACTTCGGCAACATGAGAGGTAGGATCTAATGAAAACAACGCACAGCAAAAGTAAGTCCAGCCTGTTTCTGTCTTCAAACGACACACTCGTCCTGTGCAACATCGCTCCGATATGCGGCGTCGCTTCCTGATCTCTCTAGAAAACACCCCGTACAAAGAGTTTCGCGAAGCAATTGAAATAATCCACTAAGCGATGTCCTTACACGGGTCTATCAGTATCCTAAATCAGTTGTTTCAGGCTTCACACTTCTTCTTATATTCAATTGCTCTCCAAACATCGCTATCCTGGCATAGATCTGTTGCTTCTTCCTCATCCATGTATCTTTTCATACAGGCTCTTGTGTTTCTACGGCTCTTCATATTTCTCCTCTTGAGGGTCTCGTTCACA
>WSXT02178432.1:0-21550 GCA_011762715.2 Neuroterus valhalla | reverse complement strand
CCTCTCCTCTGACCAAATGTTCAGGCGAATGCGAGCGTTTTAAATTAAAAATCCGGCTGCAGACGGTAGGGGTTTCAAAGATTGAAAATACCACAGGATTGAGTACGTCATGCATTGCTTGGAGGCTTATTATGAGAGTTGGGGTTATTCGGGATTTCGGGAAGGGATTTGAGTTGAAGGGTTCGATGTCTGACGATCTCCTGTGGGAGAGGGGAATATAGATATGTAAAAACCCGAAAAGGGTATAAATGGAGTGATAAATCTAAAGAAAAATCTACAAAGAATATGGAATGTATTCTTGTAGAATATGTTCTCAAAGTTGATGTTCCTGCGTGGTTTAGTATCAAATCAAGGTACCCTTGCACAAAGAGAAAAAAAAATTTCATGAGAAGTGATTCACAACTCCAGGTACTTGACAGATGATCTCGTGATCTCACGAAACGCATTCTAATCACACTCTGAAAATGTTCTTCTGGCGATGCTAATAGATAAGCAAACTAATATCAGAAAACTAGAATTCTCCAAGCAAGAACTGATAACGCTAACACCAAACTCCAATCACGATCAGTTCGGCAATTTATCGTACCATGAGTCAACTTCGATGCACGACATTACTCGGATATCATATTTAAGAATGACAACTTTTAATCAGATGACCAGGATGCAAAAACCTCGAATTTGAACAATCCCTTCGCAGACGGTAGAACGCTGTGTTAAAGTAGTAACCAAAGCATTTTCTAAGGTATGTGGAGCTGAAAAAGAGAGGAATCGAATCACAAATTTTTGACATATTTTTGATTTGTAAATTTTCAGATCAGAAATACCAAAATTGGGTCATTTAATGTAATGAAAATTTGATAATTTCAAATTGAAGATCAATTTCAATGTTTCCAATTCAGAACTTCTGAAATCCTAGAATCGAAAGAAAAAATTTTCATTGAATTGCACAATTTCACAATACTACATTGAACATATTTCAAATTAAATTTCTATCAATAGAACCCAATAATAAAATCCAACTATTTTCGGTTAAGAGATAATCTTGTTAAAATGTCTAGATACTATTAAATTTTTCCTCAGAACTTTTTGTTGAAAATTTATTTGTCTTGTAGAAAATTCGCTGTCTGACTTTAAAACTGAACAATTAAGTAGAAATTTCTTGTTCTTCCCTTACTAAAACAATTCTTCTTGTCAGCAAATTCAACTTATTTGTAGAAGATTTAGTTTTGATTGAAAAATTGACCTTTTATGGAAAATTTTTCATCCTTCCTGGTTCAAAATGCAACTGCTGAGTTAAACGTTTATCTGTTCAGTTAAAAATGATTCTGTTTCGTTTGAGCATTACACTATTTTGTTGAAAAATTGTCTCTTTATTGTAGAAATTCATCTCTTCTGAAAGGAATTAAATGTTTTGTTGGTTTTGCTTTAAGATGTACCTCGGTTGTTAAAAATACAATTTTTTGTTGCAAATAAAGTTTGAGATAGTAAACTTCGAATTCATATAATGATTTTTTTTTAAAAAGAAAAATGATGCATTTTTAATACAATATGAAAAATTGACAATTTGAAATTAGAAAACCAAATTCAATTTTTCCAATTCATAACTTCTCAAATCCTAGAATGGAAAGAAAAATTTTTGATTGGCTTGCACAATTTCACGATACTACATTGAATATATTTCAAATTAAATTTTTATCCATAGAACCCAATAATGAAACACAACTATTTTGGTTATGATACTTTTGTTGAAATGTCTACTATTAAATTTTGTCTCAAAAATTCATCTTTTTTGGTGAAAACTTTATTGTTCCGTCCAAAATTCTATTATTTGCAATTAAAAATCGTACTTCATGTTGAAAATTTATTTGTCTTGTAGAAAATTCGCTGTCTGACTTTAAAACTGAACAATTAAGTAGAAATTTCTTGTTCTTCCCTTACTAAAACAATTCTTCTTGTCAGCAAATTCAACTTATTTGTAGAAGATTTAGTTTTGATTGAAAAATTGACCTTTTATGGAAAATTTTTCATCCTTCCTGGTTCAAAATGCAACTGCTGAGTTAAACGTTTATCTGTTCAGTTAAAAATGATTCTGTTTCGTTTGAGCATTCCACTATTTTGTTGAAAAATCGTCTCTCTATTGTAGAAATTCATCTCTTCTGCAGAAAATTAAATGTTTTGTTGATTTTGCTTCAAGATGTATCTCGGTTGTTAAAAATACAACTATTTTGTTGCAAATAAATAAAGTTTGAGGTAGTAAACTTCAAATTCATATAATAATTTTATTTGAAAAAAAAAAATTTTGCATTTTATTAAAATATAAAAAATTGACAATTCGAAATTAAGAAACCAAATTCAATGTTTCTAATCCAGAACTTCTGAAATCCTAGAATGGAAAGACAATTTTTTGATTGGATTGCACAATTTCGCAATACTACATCGAACATATTTCAAATTAAATTTTTATCCATAGAACCCAATAATAAAACCCAAATATTTTGGTTAAGAGATAATTATGTTGAAATGTCTACTATTAAATTTTTTCCCAAAAATTCAACTTTTTTGGTGAAAACTTTATTGTTTCTTCCAAAATTCTATTATTTTCAATTGAAAAATCGTACTTTATGTTCAAAATTCATTTTTCTTGTAGAATATTTGCTTTCTGACTTTAGAATTACACAATTAAGAAGACTTTTCTTGTTCTTGTCTAACTAAAAAATCTTTCTTGTCAGCAAATTTAACTTATTTTTTGAAAATTTCAGTTTTTGATAAAGAAATTGACCATTTATAGTAAAATTTGCATCCTCTCTGGTTCAATATTCAACTTCTGAGTTAAACGTTAATTTGATCTGTTGAAAATGATTCTGTTTTGTTCAAGAATTCCTCTGTTTTGTTGAAAAATCGTCTTTTTGTTGTAGAAATTCATCTCTTCTGGAAGGAATTAAATGTTTTGTTGGTTTTGCTTTAAGATGTACCGAGGTTGTTAAAAATATAATTTTTTGTTGCAAATAAAGTTTGAGATAGTAAACTTTGAATTTATGTAATGATTTTATTTGAAAAGAAAAATGTTGCATTTCTAATAAAATATAAAAAATTGACAATTTAAAATTAAAAAACCAAATTCAATGTTTCCACTTCAGAACTTCTGAAATCCTAGAATGGAAACAAAAAATTTTGATTGCATTGCACAAAATCACAGTATGGTTGAGAGATAATTTCGTTGAAAAGTCTTTTTTGGTAAAAACTACATTGTTCCTTCCAAGATTCTATTATTTTCAATTGAAAAATCGTACTTTATTTTCAATTAAAAATCCTTCCTGGTTCAAAATGCAACTGCTAAGTTAAACATTAATCTTTTCAGTTGAAAATGATTCTGTTTCGTTTGAGCATTCCACTATTTTGTTGAAAAATCGTCTCTTTAGTGTAGAAATTCATCTCTTCTGGAAGGAATTAAATGTTTTGTTGATTTTTCTTCAAGATGTATTTCTGTTGTTAAAAATACAGCTATTTTGTTGCAAATACATTTTCTTTTAGCATAAAATTCACTGTATGACTGAACAATATTTCTTGGTAGAAACTTCGTCTGTTTGGTTTGAAAATTCAACTCTTCTGGTGAAAATTTTATCTTTTTGGTCATGAACGCAGCTGTTAAGGTGAAAATTATTCTGCTTCGGTCTAGGATTCAAGTTTTTTGTTGTAAGTAACCTTTTTCTTTAATTTATATTTTCATGTTAGAAATTGGTCTTTTTGGCTCTAAAACTCAAGAATTTGGTTGGGATTCATTATTAATCCGATTAAAAATTCCTTTTTTGATGAGAATTTGACTATTTTGATAAAAATTTGTCTTTTAGGTTTGAAATGTTTCCTTTTCGAAAACAGGGTGACACATTCACCAAATGTACATTGGCAAAGCTTATAACCTCGAACAAAAATGAAGTTTGAGCTAACAAAGTTTGAGATAATAAAAATTGAGATAATAAACTTTGAATTTATGTAATAATTTTATTTGAAAAAAAATGTTTGCATTCTTAATCAAATATAAAAAATTTCAGAAAAAGAAGTCATGTTTCAGATTTTCTAGAAAGGGATCTGCGGCGACATCTGCATCCACTCGATCAAGTTTAGCGATCTGTTTTATCTAAGAGGGTCATAAAACAATCAACAAGATAGTTTATTTCAAAATACTGAAGTTAATAATTTTACGGGCTCGATTATTTTAATCCTCCAAGGATATTTACGTGTGAGTATCTTATATTGTGTGATTATATATAAATGTTTCTTTTGACGTTCATTCAATGAAATTTGATTATTTTTAGAAAAAATATAAACTTTTGTATGACATTCACTGAGAGTAGATTCAAAATTGTAAAATACCTTCAAAAGGTATTTAAAATACCTTTCAAGGGCCTTTTTTATAAATTATTCTTCCACTTATTTCTGCAATTGCCTTGATTAATTTTCAACTACAATACGTATCAAATACTACCCATCAATGGAACTATATCTATTTTCGATTTCAAACTCTTCTTGCAAAGTTACACTATAAAACTAGAGATATGACTCGTATTGACCTCATTAGAAACAACTCCACGGACTGAATTAATCGAAAATAAATATCCACTCAATCAACTAAAATTTAATTCCCAAAATTATAATAAAAATGCTTTGGCTGAATTCTTTTTTCTGGAGACTAACTAGGACTCTCAAGAATAAGTGTTTAGAATTCTAAACTTTGTGAACTCTCCTAGGATTATTAAAAGTCTAAAAATATATGACAGGTCAGCAACTCCTGACCTTCTGATCATCATTTCAACACAAAGAATGAAACCACTTGAAACCTTAAATCACTTCCAAGTATATAAATTGAAGATTAATAGCAGTAATTGAATAAGATGAAAATTACAATGTATCTGTCATTGAAAGATTGACACCGAAAAAACTGGCTTGTTTACGTACCCTCTCCAGTCTTTGGAAATATTCCCTCAGGAAGGAAATAGGATTTTCAGGCTTTCCCACACAAAGCTGTACGATACAGTCTTTCAGAACCTGCTGAATATTGTGTCTCTGTACATATTCCTCGCACTCGCGTAAACTTTGTTCTTCCTCGAGATTTGCCGCCATGTTGTTGTACCAGAGAAAATTCCCAATCTGGATCCCGATTTGCACTCTAGAGTCTCTTAGAATCCGCGTGCAAATAATTAATTTTTATCTGAACATCGGCATTAGGGTTTTCCAGATTCTGGTGTACAATATCATTGCGGAGAGATAAAGTTTCGTTCACGATGACGTATGGAAATAGTGTACACACTGCGTTCGTAAACCTTTTGATTATTTGAAGAATATTTTGACATATCTATCATATGAAGAGTATATATGTCATTTGTCAGCCGATGACACGTGAGTTTGAGACATTCCGATTTCGAAGAAAAATACTCTAAATGGGATGAAACGTCACTTAGGGAAGGTCGTAGAACCCTCTGACGTTTCAACGGTCTGAATGTAGCGGCAGACTTTATCGAAACTCCGAATCGAAACTGCACATCGACCTTTAACGATACTACCAACTCTGTTTCGAAAATAAAATCCCTAGAGTTTTTTAAGATAGAGCCATTTTGCTCGTTTCCTGTAATAGCAAATGAATTAGTAACAATCCATTATTCAATGACGAGTAACTAAAGTTTTCCAATTAATATAGTATAATTTTCACTACAATTTTCAAGATTTGAAATTAATCAAAGAAGATCTCAAATATTATCAGTTGAACATAATGTTTTCTTACAGTTAGCTTCCTATTATTATTATTAAGAAAGATTACGCTTTCAATTTTGAATCATTTATTTGAAGAAAGAAAATATACAATTCTCGAACTTTGAATCAAAATTATTCATTTTAACATCTTCAAACAAAGATGTTTTCAAAACTCTATAATTCCGAAGTCAATTTTGAAATGTTCAATTTTGACCAATTTCGATTCGAACCTACTCAGTCTAAAATTGAGAGAAGTTGAATGCTTATTGTAAATTTTATCAACTTTGAACTGAAAACACTCTGATTTCGAGAATTCCTCAAATTCATAAAAAACTTATTTTTAGTGCTTTTCATTAAGAATAATTAAGTTAGTAATATGATATAATATTTTATAGCCCGAATAACACACAAGCGTTTTGCAAACGTTTTAAAACATTTTCTGCCAAACAAGAACGTTTGGAATTTTTCGTAAGAAAAACGTTTTGAAAACGTTGGATACTTCCACTGATTTTTGAGACTCAAGTGAACAAAACTTTAAAAACGTTTTACAAACGTTTGGCCAATAAAATTTAGAGTGACTACAAATCCAACACGTATTTCAAACGTTTAGAAAACGTTCAGAAGAAACTTGGTAAACGTTCAAAAGAAGTTTGAGAAACGTTTGAGAAGTAAAATCTTGAGCGATCGGAATTAAGACCGTATTCCAAGCGTTTGGTAAACGTTTGATCAAAAAACTTATCCGATGGATGGCATAATGATAGATAGCAAACTTTCTTCTAACCTCCTTAATAATGACCCAAAAATTTGAAAAACGTTGGATAAACATATGATAAATGTCTTGCAAACGTTTTAGAGACGTTTGGAGATTAAATCTGCTCAAATTTTACTTGGTCTAACGTTTACCAAACGTTTTCAAAACGTTCATAAAAAGTTTTGTTCACTCAAAGTATCAAAAATTTGCGGAAGTATCCGACGTTTTGAAACCGTTTTTCTCCACAAAAATTTATAAACGTTTTAACGTTTGCCAGAAAAGGTTTCCAAAACGTTTGCAAGACGTTCGGTGTTATCCTGGAGGTTGAAGACATAACTATTTAGTCGAAAATTTATGTATTTTGTTTAAAATTGTTCTTTTTTTGTTGAAGAAAAATCTTGTTAATAAAAAAAATAATCTTTACCTCTGAGGATTCAACTGTTTTGTTAAGAATTCATATTTTTGTAGAAAATTCATTTTTGTAGCTTAAACATGCAACTATCTGATTGAAAAAGTTATATATTTTGTTGGAAGTTCAATTATTTTGTTGAAAATTAAATTACTTTGTTAAAGTCATCTTTTTCATCCAAAATTCGACTGTCTTGTAGAGGATTTGTCCTTTTGGTAGAAAATTGGTCTTCCTGGTTTTTCTGGCAGAAAATTAATTTGGTTTGTTGAACATTCAACTTTTTGACTGAGGATTCAAAATATTTTTGAATTAGTCTGTTTTGGTTGAAGCCAGCTGGTTGAAAATTCTTTTTTGCTGTTGGAAATGTATTTCTCAAATGTTAAATCGAACTATATCATTCTGGTTTGAAAATAATTTTTCGTGAATGAAAATTCCACAACTTTTGTAGACTAAAAATGCAGCTATTTGTTTGAAAATATATCGATTTTTCGGAGTCACTTTTTTTTTGTGAAAAATTCAACGGTTTTTTTGAAAATCCGTCCTTTCGATGATAAAATTAATCTTCTTGGTGAAAAGTTCAACTGTTTAAAAGCAATCTATTCTATTGCAAGTTTATTTATTTTGTTTAGATCTTTGGATAGAAACTATTTTTTCAGAGTCATCTTTTTTTATCAAAAATTCAACTGTCTTGTTGAGAATTTGTCCTTTTGGTAGAAAATTTGTCTTCCTGGTTGAAAATTTAACTATTTGGTTAAAAATCTTTTTTTTTCTGAAAAGCCCACCTGTTTGGTTGAAATTCAAGTTTTTTTGCGTCTTTGTAAGAGAAGATTTTTTACTGAGGATTCAAAAAATTTTTGAATTTATCTGTTTTGGTTGAAGCCAACTGGTTGACCATTCTCTTTCTATTGTTGAAAAGGTATTTTTCATATGTTCAATCAAACTGTATAATTTTGGTTAAAAAAATTATCTTTCTTAAATAAAAAGTCCACATCTTTTGCATGGTAAAAATGCAGCTATTTGTTAGAAAATTTATCGTTTTTCCGGAGTCATTTTTTTTCGTGAAAAATTCAACTGTTTTTCGAAAATTTGTCCTTTTGGTTTTTCACGTCTCTTCCAGATAAAATTGATTTTCTATGTTGAAGACCTACCTTTTTGACAAGAGATTCGAAACCTTTTTGAATTAGTCTGTTTTGATTGAAGCCAACTTGTTGAAAATTCTTTTTTTAATGTTGGAAAGGTCTTTTTAAATGTTAAATCAAACAATGTCATTTTAGTTTATAAAATTATCTTTCTTAAATAAAAATTCCACAACTTTTGTAGGGAAAAATGTAGCTTTTTGTTCGAAAATGTATCGTTTTTGTTGCAGGTTTTATTATCTCGTTGAAAATCCAAATATTTTGTCGAAGTAATTTTTTGGCTAACAATTCCACTGTTTTGTTTGAAATTCGTCTTTTTGATGATAGAATTAATCTTCTTGGCAGAAAGTTCAAAACTGTCTAAAAGCAATCTTATTTATTGCAAGTTTATTCATTGTATTTAGATCTTTAGATATATAAATTAATTTTTTAAAGTCATCTTTTTTTATCGAAAATAAACTGTCTTGTTGAGAATTCGTCCTTTTAGCAGAAAATTGGTCTCCCTGGTTGAAAATTTAACTATTTGGTAAGGAATCGTTTTATTTTTATTTTTTATTTTTTCTTAAAAATCCACCGGTTTCCGTTCTGGTTGAAGTCAAGTGGATGGAAATTCTTTTTTTATTGTTGAAAAGGTATTTCTCAAATGTTAAATCAAACTATATCATTTTGGTTCAAAAATGATTTTTCTTAAATGAAAATTCCACAACTTTGGTAGGGTGAAAATTTCAGCTATTTGTTTTGAAAAGTGTCTTTTTTGTTGCAGGTTTGATTATTTCGTTGGAAATCCAAATATTTTGTCGAGTCCTTTTTTTTTTAAATTCCATCGTTTTGTTGAGAATTCGTCCTTTCGATGATAAAATTAATCTTCTTGGTAGAAAGTTCAACTGTTTAAAAGCAATCCATTTTGTTGCAAGTTCATGTATTTCTTTCGATCTTTATATATTGTCTATAAACTATTTTTTTTAAAAAGGGCATATTTTTTTATCAAAAATTCAACTGTCTTGTTGAGGATTCATCCTCTTGGTAGAAAAATGGTCTTCCTGGTTGAAAATTTAACTATTTGGTAAGAAATCGTTCTTTTCCCTTAAAATTCACCTTGTTGGTTGGAGTTCATGTTTTTTGCGCCTTTTTTAGATAAAATTAATTTGGTTTACTGAAGATTCAACTTTTTGACTAAGAAGTCAAAAAAAATTGAACTAGTCTGAATTGGTTTAAGCCAACTGGTTGTAAATTCTTTTTTTATTGTTAAAAAGATATATTTAAAAATGTTGAATCAAACCGTATAATTTTGGTTGAAAAAAATAGCTTTCCTAAATGAAAATTCCACAACTTTTGCAGGGAAAAAATGCAGCTATTTGGTTGAAAATTATTCTTCTTTTCGAAGGTTTTATTATTTCGTTGAAAATCCAAATATTTATTCGAAGTCAATTTCAACTGTTTTGTTGAAAATTCGTTCTTTTGGTAGAGAATTCGTCTTCCTGGGTAAAAATTTAAAGATTTGGTTAAGAATCGTTTTTTTCCCCCTTAAAAAGTCACCTTTTTGCTTGTAGTTCATGTTTTTTGCGTCTTTTTTAGATAAAATTGATTTGGTTTGTTGAAGATGCCACTTTTTGACTGAGGATTAAAAAAAATTGAACTTGTCTGTTTTGAAAGTTCTATTTTCAAATAACGGGTTGAGAATTCAATTTTTATTGTTGGGAAGGTATTTTTCAAATGTTAAATCAAACTGTATCATTTTGGTTTAAAAAATTATCTTTCCTAAATTAAAATTCCACAACTTTCGTAGGGTAATAATACAGCTATTTGTTTGAAAATAATTCGTTTTTGTTGAAGGTTTGTTCATCTCGTTGAAAATCCAAATATTTATTTGAAATCATTTTTTTTGTTGAAAATCCAACTGTTTTGTTTAAAATTCGTCCTTTCGAAAATAAAATTAATCTTCTGGGTAGAAAGTTTTACTGCTTGAAAGCAATCTATTTTGTAGCAAGTTTATTTATATTGTTTAGATCTTTAGATATAAACTATTTTTTTAAAGTCATCTTTTTTTATCAAAAATTCAACTGACTTGTTGAGAATTCATCTTTTTAGTGGAAAATTTGTCTTCGTGGTTGAAAATTTAACTATTTGGTTAAGAATTTTTTTTTTCCTTGAAAATCCACCTGTTTGGTCGAAGTTCATGTTTTTTTGCGTCTTTTTTAGAGAAAATTGATTTTCTTTGTGGAAGAATAAACTTTCTGACTGAGGATTCAAAAAATTGTTGAATTTTTCTGTTTGGGTTGAAGCCAATTGGTCGAAAATTCTTCTTTCATTGTTGAAAAGATATTTTTCAAATGTTAAATCAAACTATATCATTTTGGTTTAGAAAATTATCTTTCTCAAATGAAAATTCCACAAATTTTATTGGGTAAAAATCCAGCTATTTGTTTGAAAATGTATCGTTTTTGTAGAAGCTTTCATTCTCTCGTTGAAAATCCAAATATTTTGGCGAAGTAATTTTTTGTTGTTGAAAATTCAACTGTTTTGTTGAAATTCGTCCACTCTCGATGTAAAATTAATCTTCTTGGTAGATCCACTGTTTGAAGCCATATATTTTGTTACAAATTTATTTATTTTGTTTTGATGTTTAGATATAAACTATGTTTCCAAAATCATCGTTTTTTATCGAAAATTCAACTGTGTTCTTGGAAAATCGTCTTTTTGGTAGATAATTCGTCCTCCTGGGTAAAAATTTTGATATTGTTTTAAGAATCGTGTTTTTTACTTAAAAATTCACCTTTTCGATTGAAATTCATGTTTTTTCTAATGTGTCTTTTTTGGAGAACATTTGTTGAAGATTTTACAATTCTTGGAGAAATTTGATTTAGTTGGAGTCAACTGGTTGAAAATTCTTTATTCGTTTTAAAAGATATTTTCTAAATTGCAAATCAAACTACCTCATCTCTAGCTGGAAAATTATGTTTTTAAAATAAAAATTGAACAGCTTTGGGTAGAAGTTTAATCTTTTGGATTGGGGATTCATCTTTTCAGGTTAAAAATTCCGTTATTTGTTTAAATATGATGTATTTTTTTATTTTTGTTGCGAGTTGAATTATTTTGTTGATAATTAAATTTTGTTGTAAAAGTAATCTTTTCTGGTGGAAGGCAAATTTTTAAGACAACTATTGAGTTGTATTAAAAATTTGCCTTCCTTCTACTAGAAAATTTGCCCTTCTAGTAGAAAATTATTCTCCATGAGGGGGAAGTCACACATTGGGTTCATCTATTATATTAAAGCTTCATTTTTTTTTTTTTTTTTGCTCTATATTCAATTATTTCGTTAAAGTCATCTTTTTTGGTCAAAATTCATATATCTTGTTGCAAATTTAATTATTTTGTTAAAAGATTATTCTTGTTATTGAAAATCCATCTTTTTGATTCCTAATCCAACTGCTTTGTTGGAATTTTTTCTGTTTTGGTTAAATTTCACTAGTTGAAAATTATTTTTTCTGCTGAAAAGTAATCTTCCCGATTGAAAACCAAACTATGCCTTTTCTGGTTGAAAAGTATTTTTTTGTTTAATTCAACCCTTTGGTCGAAAACCCATGCATTTCTTTAAAAAATAAAATGAATAAAAAAAATAAATAAAGGAAGTAAAGTCTCTAGCCCACGGATTGTGGAGAATTTTCTTCTTACAGCAGTGTTCCTTATCGGCTTAACTTTTTTCCCCGCGCCGTTGACGATATCAGTGAACTTGATTTTCAACAGAATAAACGAATTCCTCGTGAACTCTAGGTATACCACGTGTATTCCGATATATAAAGGCAAATAAATCTTTCGTGAGTGTTTGTACGACTTTGTGCCCCGTTTGTTTTTCAAGTTTTATTAAAAATCATAGAAACAGTCACTTATATTCTAGAGGCAAAAAATGAGGGTCACTGCTCCTAATGGGGACATTTTTCTCCCTTCTTTTTATCGTCCAAGGATATTTCTTACATAAATTATTTTAAAAGCAATTTAAAAACTGAATGTCAAAAGTGCTCTCCTTCATTTTCTGAACATTATTGGAGTAATAACCATCTACTTAACGCAAGCAACTAACTGGACTTTCATGGTATTTGAGATCTCTTTATATTGTATATCATATCATTATCATATCATATCATTTCAGTTTTCGAGGTGCCTACCAATTTTTGCCAACCTAATTCCCGGTTTTTTACCGGTCATATCATTATTAATATTTTTTATAGATTATATATTCTGTATTATAGATTATTATTATTAAGGCTGAATAATATTGTTGTAATTTATGGTGTCTAGAACCTATGGAACAATATAATACAATTTCGCAAAGATTTAAAAAATTCCAAAGAAACACAGGGAGGTTTTATGAGGTTTCAAAACATCATAAGCCATTCTACAAATATATCAATGATTTTACAAAGATTACAAAGACTTCAAGAAGATTTCAAAGATCGTAACATGATTCTCATACATAATTTAGAAGATCTGAGGAAATTTCTAAGATTTTTCAAAGATTCAGAAAATTTCAAAAGATTCATAAGAGCCCGAGATTTCAAAAAGATTTCAGAGATTCAAAAAGGTTTAAAAGATTTCCAAATTTCACAAAGACTTGGAACATTCAAGAAGATTTTCAAGACCTCCATAATTTCAAAAGATTTAGGAAGATCCTAAATCATTGCACAAAGATTCCAAAGATTTCAAATTTTTTTTTGTATGTAACTCAGGGAATTTCGAATGAATCAAAAGGTTTCAAAGATTCAAGAGATTCCAAAATTTCACAAAGATTTCAAAAATTCAAAAAGGTTTCAAAGATTTCCAAAATTTCACCAATATATCGAAAATTCATGTAATTTGATATTCGTTTTTGGTTTTAGGTTCAGTAAAATTGAATACAAATTAAAAAAGTTTTGGTACTCAACTGTGACCCCCTCCAGTGGATCATTCAATTTCACCTGACCCCTTAGGCCAAAAATAAACACCCTAAACGAATCTTATTATTGAGTTCATACAATCATACATTCCAAAGATTTTCATCAGATTTTCAAGATTGTTTAATAAGATTTATAAATTTTTCAAAATATTTTGAAGACCCCAGAAATATTTCGAAATCCAAAAATTGTACGAACACTGAAGGGATTCCAGAATTTTACAAATATTTCAAACATTCTGAAAGGTTTGAAAGATTCCAAGTTTTCGAAAGTTCCGAAATTTCGCAAAGATTATTGATACTAGAAGATTAGATTTCAAAAGATTTTAAATATTTCAATAGATTCGATGGATTTTAAAAGGCTTTTGAATTGTTGTAAATTATTCCACAAAGATTTTTAATGGTTTCAATGATTTCAATAAATTCATAACGATTTCAAAACTTCACAAAGATTCTCCAAGGTCTCAAAGATTACAAAAGATTTTGAAAGATTCCAAAAGATTCAAAATAATTGTATAAGATCCTAAGAATTTGTAAAATTGTACAATGATTTCGAAACCTTTCTCAGATTTCAGAAAAAGCTTAAAGATTTCAAAGATTTCGAATTATCGTGAATCATATCACAAAGGTTTCAAAGATTTCGACAAGTGTTTTAAGATTGATAAATAATTCTTATAAATAATTCAGGAGATTCCAGAAGATTCCAAATTTTTTCAAAGATTTAGAATATTTTCAAAAGATCCTGAAGATTCAAAAGATTTATAAGATTCCGAAATTTCAAAAATATTTCATGAATGATTCCAAATACTCAAGATTTCAAAGATTATAGAAAGATTCTAAATATGTTGAAGAAAAATAAAATGATTTCCAAAGATTTGAAAACATCTTAAGTCATTGCAAATTACTCAAGATGATTTTACAAAGATTTTAAATTTTTCAAAATGATTCCAGAGAGTTTTAGATCATTCTTGTATAAAATTCAGAGGATTCGACGAGATTTCAAAGATTCCAAAGAAAAAGAAAAAGATACAACAGATTTTGAAGGTGATAAAATAATTTATACATATAGTTCAGAAGATTTCTGATATTCGGTAAAGATTCGGAAGATTTCAGAAAGATTCCAAACAGTTTCAAAGATTTTGAAGGTTCCGAGATCCCACAAAGATTGGAGATTCCGAAAAGTTTCAAATGTTTCAGCAGATTCCAAAGATTTCGAAAGACTTCGGAATATTGTGAATCATTTAACAAAGATTTCACACAGATTCCACAAAGATTTGAATGATCCCAAAGAATCCACATCAATTTCACAATGATTTCAAAAGATTTCCAAGAATCCAGAAAAATTTTAAAAATTCCAAAGACTTCAATAGGGTTTAAAAATTTCAAAAGGTATCGAGGACTTCAAAAAGTTTCAGAAGATTTCAAAGATTTCACACCAATTTCGGAAAACCCCCAAGATTCTAGGTACATTCCAAAATTTCACAACTATTTGAAATATTTCGGGAACATTTTCCAGGTCTTCAAGATTAAAAAGAAAATTTACATTTTAAATAGACTGCAAATGTTTCAGAGAAATGCGAGGCGATTTCAGAAGCTTTGAGAAGATTGTATATCACTTCAGGAAAATTTCAGAAGATTTCCGAGTTTTCGAGTATTCTAAAATTTAACAAATATTTCAAAGATTCAAGAAGGTTTCAGAAATTTCAAAATATTTCACCAAGATTCACATGCAAAACTTTCAAAGGTTTCAAAACATTTCGAAATATCGCAAACCATTGCACAAAGATTTCAAAGATTTTGAAAAGTTTTTTTAAGATTGTTGAATATTCTCATATGTAATTCAGGAGACTCCAAAAGATTCCCGAGATTTAAGATTCCAAAACGTTTCAAAGATTTGAAATAATTTCATAAGATTCAAAAGATTCTAAAGATTTCAAAATTTCACAAAGATTTCCAAGTGTTCAAGACTTCAAAGATATTAGAATCATTTTTAACATGCATCAAGAAAAACAAAACGTTTTTAAAAGATCGTAAATCCTTTCAAATTCCTAAAAATGATTTCACAAAGATTGAAGAATTCAAAAGATTTTTAATGTTTTACAAGATTCCAAATATTTCAATAGATTTGAAAGATTTCAGAAAACTTCGAAACTTGAAATTTTTTCACAAAGATTTAAATGATTTCCGTGATTCAACATCGAAATCACAAAGAAATAAAAGGATTACCAAGATTACAGGAAAATGTAAAAGATTCAAAACACTTTAATAGATTTAAAAATTTCGAAAGGTCTCCGGGACTTCAAAAAATTCCAGAAGATTTCACAACAATTTCGAAAAACCTCTAAGATTTCAAAAATATTCCAAAATTTTACAACGATTTGAAAGATTCCAGGAAGATTTTCAAGATTTCCGAAATATCGAAAAATTTCAAACATTTCAGAAAGATTCCAAACATTTCTGAGAAATGCAGGAAGATTTTAGAAGAATTTTAAAAAAGATTATATATCACTTCACAAACATAACGAAATATTTTCTAGTTTTCAAGGGTTCGATAAATTTACAAAGATATTGAAGATTCCAAAGGGTTTCCAAGAATTCAAAACACTTCCAAGATTATACAAAGGTTTCAAAACATTTCAAAGATTTCAGAAAGATTTCTAACATTCTATTCCTAAAGCCTACACAATGATTCATAATCATTTTCATGGCTTCACATAGATTTAACGAAATTCAAGCTAATTTTTCAGTTGTCTTTTAATTGGACATCAGAATATTTTACTCAGTTTGCTTGAATTCGAAAATTTGTCTGAGAATTTTTGTTGCAAGTATTCTGTTATGGACGGAGACCTAACCGTTTTGTTGAAAATTTGTCTTTTCTCATTGAAATTTTTATTGAATTGGTTGAAACTTCAAATATTTGATTGAAAATTAGTGGTTTTTAGATGAAAATTTTTATTTTTGTGTTGAAAGTTTATCTTCTTGGGTTGGGAATTTAATTACTTCTTTGATAATTCAGTCATTGTCTTGTAAAATCAACTACTTTGTCGGAACAACATTATTTTTGGTTAAAACTTTATTTTTTTGAGTTGGAAATCGAACAGTTTTGTAGAAAATACGTCTCTGCATTTATTTTGTTGTAAGTTGTTCTATTGTAGTAGAAAACTATTTTCTTTGGTTATAGACTTAAATTCTTAGCTGAAAATTCATCTATTTTGTTGAAAATACATTGTTGTTACATGGGATTTTGAAAATCAGAAGCGTTTCAAATTGCATTTTCCCTTCTGATTTTCTTGAAAATCATAAATCCCATAAATCCCCTAGGTTCCTGTTTCTAAAGCACTTTTTTGACTTCTTTAAAAATTTTGAATTCAAATCCGAAACTTGGGAAGATTTTCTAGATTTTGCAAAGATTTAGAAGATTTAAGAAAGATTCCAAGATTTCAAAATAGTACAACGATTTAAGATATTCCAGGTTTTCACAAATATTTCATAGATTCCAAAAGGTTTCAAAAGATTTTAAAGGTTCCGGAATTTTGAAGAGATTGAAGATTCCAAAGGGTTTCTAAGGTTTCAATGGATTTCAAAGATTTTGAAAAGCTTTGAAATATTGTAAATCATTTTATAAAGACTTTACATAGGTTCAAATGATTTCAATGATTTCACAAAGATTTCAAAAGATCCCCAAGATTTCAGAAACATTCGAAAGATTCCGAAACTTCACAAAGATTGCAAAGATTCCCAAAGGCTCGGAAGGTTTCACAATATTTCGAAAATTCAGCTAGATTTCAAAGATTTCAAAATAATTCAAATATTGTAACTCATTTCACACAGATTGCACGAAAATCTCAATGATTTCAATGATTTCAGAATCTTCAAATCCATTTTGAATCTTTAAAATCCTTGCAAAATATCGAAATATTTGAAATATTGGAAATCTTCGGAAATCTTTTGGAACTTTTATAAATCTTACATTTTTTTTAGAAATCTCTTAAAGTCTTAAAGAACTTTAAAAGATTAAAAGATTTCAAGATTTCAGAAAGATTACAAACATTTCTAAAAGATACAGGAAGATTTGAAAAGGTTCAAAAAGATTTCCGGAGATTTTAAAGATTTAAAAAATTTCAGGAAGATTACAAACATTTCTAAGAGATAAAGGAAGATTCAAAAAGATTTCCGGGGATTTTAAAGATTCCAAAACATTTCATCTCTAAATATTTCACAGGGATCCACGAAAATTCCAATAGTTAAAAAAATTTTTTTTAACCTCGGATAATTTGAGAAGATTTCCAAGATTACGCACAGGTTCTAAAATATTTCGAATAACCCAGAGAGATTTCTTACTTTTCATTTTAGAAGATTCCACAAAAATTCATAAGAATTTTCATGATTTCACAAAGAATTCAGGAAATTAATAAAAATTTGAGAAGAAACCAAGATTAACTTATTTTACTTTTTACCACGAATGATAAATTAATATCAAATTTTCTAAAATTTAAATGGGTTTCCCGGTTCAAATATTTATTCACGGTTAATTCCTAGTTTTTCCCAGTTTCGTTTTGATTCCCAGCTATATCCGTCGTTCTCTGTTACTAGACACCTCGAAGTTAATTTTAGTATATTGACTTTCATATATTTATTTTCAATAAGATTCTAATTTATGATTGCTTCATTACTTGGAAAAGTATTTTTCCTTCAAATTATCCGTTGAAAAATAACTATTTGGGGAGACTACTTTTTCTGCTTTTGTTTTCTTGGACTCCAGAATATTTTTCTAATGTTTTCTCTAGAAGTTGGAAAAAATTAATTATTATTCATGAAAGTGACAATCTTATGAAGATAACCAGTATGAATACTCAGTTTGCTAACTTGAATCCATCAGTTTGTTTGACACTTTTGATTGAAAATTAAATCTGTTAATTCAATCTGTTATGGTTGAAGATTCATCTGTTTTATCGAAAATTTGTCTTTTTTAGTGAAAATATCAACTATTACATTTTTCCTTAAGAATTCCTCTCCTTTTATTAAAAATTCAATTACTTGGTCGAATATTTATCTTGTTGGTTGAAACTTTAACTATTTGATCAGAAATGAATCGTTTTTTGTAGAAAATTGGTCTTTTTGGTTAAAAGTTTATCTCCTTTGGTCGGAAATTTAATTTTTATTCTTATAACTCAATTATATTATTGAAATTTTGACAGAAAGTAATTCATTCTGGTTGAAAGTTTATTTTTTTGGGTTGAAAATTAAACTGTTTCGGAGTTTCGATTCTATTTTGTTACAAAATAACCTTCCGGTTGAATATTAAAATCACTGGTTGGAAATTTATCTATTTTTCTCCAAATACATTTCTCTTACTTGAAATTTTGAGAAGTTAAGCCGTTCTGAATTGAATTGGTACAGTACACACATCAATTTTGTTCAAAAGAATTTATTCCCCTAATTTCGTAAAATATCTCCTTATTTCCCTTGTTTCGAGATCATTTTTTTTTTTCATCACAACCAAATATAATATAAAATAAAGGGAAACAAGTGGGAAAAAGGGGATCCTTAAAAAACAGCACGGCCTGTGGTCCATTTCAGAATATAAAAAATTAATGATTATCGTCCATTTTATTACTGAATGTATAATTCAACATTTTTTCAAATTTTGCATATTATTTATATTATTTATATTTACACCATAGATTCAAAAAGTAAAACCATGATGGAAGCTTGTCTCGAAAACTTGTCACATTCCCATGGATTTGAAGAAATTATAGAGAATGCGAAAGATTGGGCTCTTTTAAAAGGCCTTTGCGTACGTTCATCCGAAAAATTCGACAAAGATAGTCTTCAATTTCTACGTTTTACACTCTTGCCTTCGTCCCTTCCTCGAGAAGTGTACTTGGAGGCTTGTGAAATCCAAACAATCTTGAACGAGTTGACCCACAGGATAGCCCACGATTACAATTTCCTTAAGGAAACTCTTGAAGAATCGACGAAAGTTGACTTTTTTACGAAGAAACTCTTCGATTTGTATGAAACAGTCAGGAATGAAGGATTCGCTCAGGAAATTTCTCTTGGGCTGCTCAGATCCGATTTCATGTTGGATCATCAGACATCCTGGAAACAAGTTGAAATTAATACAATTGCATCTGGTTGTGGTTGGTTGGGACCATGCACTACCGAACTTCATAAATATATTTTTCAGGAAATGGGTATGGATAGTCAAGTCAGGAATATTCCTGATAATAAATCACTGGAAGGTCTTTCCCTAGGAATGATAGAGGCCTGGGAACTTTACAACGACGAAAGGTATACCATTTTTCAATAAATTTTATTTTAAATCGAGACTACCAGTAAAATATGAGAGTAATTTTAATTTAAAAGTTATCGAAACCGGTTCAAAATGTAACTTTTTTTAGTTGCTTCTGCAGAAAAAAAGTAACTATCGTCACTTTTGTAGATAATTTTGTTTTTTGTTTGAGAAATAAAATACTCGAATTTGCCGCTGATCATCAACTAAAAAATTAATTTTTATTTAGGAGTTCATCTTTCCACCAGGTCGTTAAAGTTGAAGCTAAAAAAGAGACATCTTTGAGAGACAAGATAAATTTTACGGAAAAGACGTGTTTTCAACAAAAAACATAAATTCTCAATCAAATGGTTGAATTTTCATCTAAGGAAGAGAAATTCTCAAACTAAAGAATCAGGATTCCAACCGAAAAAGAAGAATTTTCAACCGAAGAGACGAATTTTCCACCAAAATAACATAAATCTTGTTGAAAGAATATTTAAAAGAACAAATAAATATATGTAAACAATGAACAACCAAAAAAATTGATTTTCAGTCAAGACAAATAAAAAATCAACCGGATTGTTGAAATTTTAAGCTAAAAAGGTCATTTTCCTACAAAATAGTTTTTAACTAAGCAGACTGATTTTCTACCAAACTAGTTAAATTTTCTAACCAGAAAGACGGATTCCCAAGAAAACTGTTGAATTTTCAACCAAATAGAATTTTTTATTTTTTTATTGTTGAACTTGGTAATAAAATGATCAACCAAAAATATCAATTCTCAAGCAATAATAGTTTTATTCTCAACCAAAGAGCTGAATTTTAAACTAAAACCACGAACCTATAGCCTAATTTTTCAAACAGATACTTTGATTTTTAACCAAATAGTCAAATTTCCAATCAATAAAGTTAAAACGAAAGAGTTGAACTTCCAAACTATTAGAATTATTTTCTTTCAAAATTGTTAAATTTTGAACAGAATAATAAAATTCTCAAATGAATAATTAAATTGTTAACCAAAAAAGATTAACCATAAGCAAATAGCAGTCGGGTTCCAATCCAAAGTTTTATGGAAATATGGTTAAAAATTTAAATAATTTATTGAAGTCTCATTTTTTCGGTTGGAATAAATTCTTTCAACTGGAAAATCAACCTTTCCATTTTTTATTGAAAGTTGATCATTTTCAGTTTCAAATTAAACTATTTGATTGAAAATCTATTTTTTTTTTTTTTTGTAAGAAATTCATATTTTTTTCTAGAAAATTCGCCCTTCTCATTTGGATATTTCATCTCCTCTGGTAAAGATTCTATCTCTTCTAGTTAAAAAAATAACTGTTTGGTAATAAATTTATCGATTTTGGTTGAGAATTCAACTATTTTGATTCCAATTCGTATTTCCTGATTGATTTCAAGCGTGGTTAATTTGAAATAGAAATATTGTTTCCTTGAAACATCAACTATTAAATTTTTTTGGGGGGATTCATCTTGTTGATAAAAATCCACCCTTTTCGATTCAAAATTAAAATCTCTTATAGATTAAAATACAAACTCATATATTTTTGGATGAGAATTTTTTTTTTGAAAATTCAACTTTAGGTAGAAAATTAAACTTCTTGGTTGAAAATTAATTGGAGATTCATTTGGAGATTCATCACTTTAGTTAAAAAATTTGATTAGTTTGTTAAAAATAATACTCTTCTAATATAGTTCGCCGTTTTAAATAAAAAATTCGATTATATGGTTGAAAATTCAAATGTTTTGTTAAAAACTTGTGCCTTTTCTTCTGGCTAGTTTTTTGTATATCAAATTTCTTGGTTGATAATTAATATTCCGGTTGAAAATTCAAATATATAATGGAAAATTTAATTATTGTGTATGGAATATAAATATTTGAGTGAAAGTTCATGTTTATGTCAAGAAATTCAAATATTTTGTTTAAAATTTGATTATTATGTTCAAAGTTGAATGAGTTTGTTGAAAAGTCATCATTTTCATTTTGAAATTCACCTGATTTGTTGAAATTTCTTCTTTTGGATTAATAATTCAACTTTCTAGTAAAAAAAACTCGTCCATTCGGCTTGAAAATGCACCTTTTTTAGTAAAGTTCAATGTCCTTTATTTCAAAATTCGACCATTTGGTTTTAAATTCATCTTTGTAAGTTGAAAATTCAATAATTCGTCCAGAAATTCGTCTCCGTTGCGCATAAGTTGAACTATTCGAGTGCAAACGTAACCACTTGGTTCCAAAATAATTCTTTTGTTTCTCATACTAAAATTTTGGTTGAAGCGAATTTAAAATCATTAT